>OX451390.1:7042536-7178205 GCA_949629135.1 Eremobia ochroleuca | reverse complement strand
AAGTCGGTTTAAGGCACCTTGACAATTGGAACTTGCAGGATTTGAATCATCATCGTAGTGACTAAGACAAGTCTGAATCATATCACCGATAACTTCTTTCGCAGTTTCAAAATTTTATAATTTGGGTCTCAATATGTAATAGATCGTCACCCTTCCACGAACCGACTGCGGCAAGCATAGCTTAAACTTCGATCGACGTGTGGCTGTTATTATGTAGGTACGAGCCCCTACGTATGCAATACATTTGTATGCAATAAATTACTTATTGTATGCAAAATTGTAATGTTCTTATCTATTTTTGAAATTCCAAGTAAAGCAAAAATTTTTGCAGTTATTCTAGAATATTCCCAAGTGCTTGACATTGACTTCTAATAATCATTGGGATATTCCAAGCACCTTGCTCTGATAAGTTGAATAGCTGTTAGGTACTGAGATCTTAGGAAGGATTAATGAGAAATATTCAACAGATAGCTTATCAAAAGTATATACAAAAAAAAATCATAAAAATTCACAAAGAAAATTCATAAAAATAATAAAAATTTATATTTTTTACCAACATTTATGTCAGAATTTAGGAGGATTCTTGGAAAACTTCCATCATGGTCAAATTTATTGTGTTCTTTTTTTAAAGCTGATAATACTGTTCCATCATCATCTGGAATTGAGAGCTACTTCAAAACTTTGAAAAAATTGCTCTTTAAAATAAAGTTACAAAAGTATCGAATTGATGAATTTATAAAAATACATTCCCAATATTTAGACGGGGAAATCGCACTGGCGAAAAATGATCTTATTAGTGACTTACAGAATAAAGAAACTAAACGCTCTCGAAAAAGGAAGTTTTCATTCAAAAAATCTCAAACCCAGATGGAAAAATCTCAAAAAGGAGTAAACACATCTCAAACGCAAGTGAAAAAAAGAAATTAACAAAGTCTGTGAGAGTTAAGAAGATTAATCGGTCATTTGATGCCGAATCAATTTTTCTGATCGACCTTCTTTTATTGAGAATTGGAGGGGTGAAGCCGATACTGATTCATTAACAAAAATAAAAGTAAAATTTGTAAAAAATGGCAACCTATGCGATGCTGTGTCCATAGGTGAAAATTCTATTAAAGTAGATTTGAGAAACACATGTTGCTTTGATTCGGTCATTTATTTGTTGAGCATGACTTTTAATCAAAGCAGACGTTTTCAAGAAATATTAAACACATACTCAGAAGATTTAATCTCACAATATATTAAACTTCTATCAGATTCTGCTTCTACTGACGGTGATATACACAAAATGAGAACCCAAATTGGCGTGCTGTATTTTGATACTACAGTAAATAGTAGCCACTGTGAATTTGCTTGTAACGTGTCTTACATTTTTGAACACGTAGCCTTGAAGTATTGCTTTAGTGCCATTTTTACAAAAAAATGTACTAATGATTCGTGCCATTTTATCCCAGTATCCAGGCAGATCGCATTTTTGCCTTTGAATTTGAACATAATTTCTGTTTTTGGCATCCAAGGTTTAGAAGATGCAACTTTAATCGCTGAT
The DNA here is from genome assembly GCA_949629135.1 of Eremobia ochroleuca. Lineage (NCBI taxonomy): Eukaryota > Metazoa > Arthropoda > Insecta > Lepidoptera > Noctuidae > Eremobia > Eremobia ochroleuca. The sequence continues at coordinate 7,176,662 of OX451390.1, read as the reverse complement.
GAAAAAACCGACTGTACGTTTTGTAACAACCAAACTGTGTGTAAATATACTCTATCAAACACAGTTTCATATGAACTGAATGGTTGTGAAAAGTTTAGAGTGAGAGAAATACCAGAATTTGTAATGTTTTCGAATAAATCATATCAGTTAGTAGGTGCTATAGAATTTATTCCTGCAATTAACGAAACTGGCACGGGCCACTACAAATGTCACTATCTTACACTGAAAGATGAGATGTTCTGTTACGATGATTACGATTCTAAAATTCGTATAAGTACTAATCAGCCAATATTCATTCATTCTATAACTTATAGCGAAATTGATTGCTAAATAACCAAATCGTAGGTACGATAGATATAATCTGTTATGAAAATATAAATTTAATAAATTACTTATCCTGGTTTCATTAATACGAGTATAATATGGTCACCCTACACACTGAATTTACAAGAAAATAGTTAAATATTGTTTTTTCAGAATCCAAAATATATACATTGCTGAACTGTGCAGATATATTTAGCAGACATTTCTGCTAAATGTTAGTATCTCTGGCTTTAGATTCCGTTGAGATCTCAGGTGGCTACAGTCAAACATATATAATTAGAACGTCAGGATTGAGGAGCCAAAGAAAATGCGATCTTATACAAAATTTACTCTGTTTTACTATTTTACTTCTATACTGCAAAAACAAACACAACACCTGCTAAATGATCAATATGTCGAATATATTAATTGATCGCTCACATCCAATAGAAATTCACCTCTTGAGTTTAGATTGAGGAGCCATATTAAAAGTATTGTATTTTCTTTCATTTTAGCGCTACAGAAGCTAAATTTTTAGACGGTAATATGCAAAATTGCTACTAAATGATACAAAATTTTCATAAATATTCATCTATTACTTAACGAGTTCCAGGTGGCTCCTCAATTCAGACGTTTAGATTGAGGAGCCACTTTTGCATTAAAATAACTAGTGATATATTTTGCTGCTAAATCTAAACTTCGTGCTGCAAAATAAGCTACATTGCTGCTAAATAATGGTGAGATCAGATTTTAAAAATCTGATGTGGCTCCTCAATCCTTACGGACATGTTTTTGTTAGTGAGTTAGGTATGTTGTGAGATATAAATAAAGCTGATGAATTAGTGTAATGCTATGGCTATGCCTGTAAAACAGCCAGTGCTGGCTGTATAAATAATGTCCTAAAAGAAACTAAAGAATCAGTCAACAACTTCATTGTTGCGTGCTAACATACTGCAAATCACCATCTTCGGAAAGTGACTGAGGTCGCCGGTCGACTTTTGCGGTCTATTAAGCACCATGTTTTTTTTACTATTATTTCATAAAACACAAGTTACGAAGGATTCAATCATTTATTTTATAATAATAAAAGTGTTTAACAATATTTGGGTAGTGACATAAATATACAAATAATTATTTTTCTGTGCAGCTTCCCCGACCCCCGGCGAGTCGGACATGACCATCCGCAGCTCCGGCGGCCGGGTGCCCAACACAAACAAACACAGTACAAAAGGATCCAATCCAATATGGCTTCACGCTTATGAAAATGACTGGTATAAGTCAGAAGACCAACTCAGTCGCTCCGAACGCGACTCGCTAGACGAAAACGCCGTCGACCAAGACTTATCGAATGAAAAACCCTACTTCATAACCACAGGTGCTTTCCCCTCAATAGAATCCAACGAGACCGAAGCCCAAACAAATCAAGCCAAATACGACTTTTACCAACAATTGGAACAAATGAAAAACGCTAAAAATATGGAAACGACTGAATTATAATCCCTAGTGTTAAGTGTAATTATACGTTGTTGATAATTATGTGCCTTTGTAAATTGTGTACCTCCAATATTCTCTGAATACATTTTGTAATAAACTGTATGACATGGACAATTTTTTTTTACTACATGGACGTAATTTTATTTTTCCTGTACCCGTAGTAAGAAAGAAGTTTACGCTTAGGAGTGACCTATCCTGGCGGTGGCCTACCACGTGCGATTATCCCTCGAGCAAGCGCGAGCCCATTCGTTCCTGACAATTTATTGGGAATTCCACATAAACTGCTACAAAAATCCTTATGCATAGTCTCATCTTGGTTCCAAATAACATTCAGCAATCTTCTTTACACAAGAACTAATTTATTTAATTAATAATAATCAGAATATAATAGATAGAGCGTTCCTATTGTAAACTAGGCGAACAGATATTTTAAAGATTCTGAATTGATAAGATATGAAATCAATAATCATGCTCATAAAGAACTAAGTATTCGAAGAGTATTTTTCTTGGAAATTTTAATAAAATATTAACATATCCAGGAACATCAGTTTTTTTTTTTTTGCTAACCTACTTTTTATCTATAATGTGAGTCGTGAATTTGGGTGTTTGTTCCGGCGTAACAGATTTGGATGCAATTTGGCGCACTATCATGACCTGGATTAGGGAATAGATATTTACACCGGTAGTACCTATATTCCCGTGGAATATTTTTAACTCTCCTTTGGTCGTTTCCTGAACTCCACGCGGGCAGAAAGTAGTAACTTGGAATAGAGCTGAGCTATACATGTAATTTCTCTATTCTAGTCTACAATGGTGGCAGTGATTTCATTTCACCCCAATAAGATCAATGAATAATGGCTTTTACAACAAACCAAAAAATGAGATCCTCTTATCGGTGTTGTTTCAGAATACAAACGCCCTTATCTTCATAACATACACTACAGAAGTAAGTAGGTACTAATATCTGCAAGTCATCTGTGATTCAAGCCATAGGAAGTCATTGTAACGCACCTGTCGTCACCAAGATAACAAAACAATACCTAATGTTCTAAGTAATTTCCTCTTAATTGTTTTTGGGGTTAAGTTATTTACTTAATCCAGGCACAGGGGACTGCAATGGAGCATACCGGGATCGCTTTCTGGAGAATGTAGTTATGTGTGGCTTATTGGAATGCATGTATGTTTGTGAATGCTATTTGTGTATGTAACAGCATACACATGGAATCTGTTAGTGACTGGAAATCAGACCTATGAATGTGTAGCGTTTTAGTCTTTATTGCAGGTCAGCTACGTGCTTGATAGAATGATTTGATTTTCGTGCTGCACAATGGAACATATCAATTACATTTTCATAATACAATATACCGTAAAATGGGGTGAATAGGAAATGCAGGGTGAATCGAGACGAAACTTTTAAATAGATTTTAACGTTGTTTGTTGTCAACAAGGACACTTAATCGTTAATTATAATGTAGTAAACACATTAGAGACCTTTTGGCAAAAAACGATATTATTTCAATGCTTAAATCTTTTTTAAAGCTTCGTCCCGATTCACTACTGCATTTCCTATTCACCCCGTTTTACCGTACGGTAAGATATTAGTTTTAACTAGCGACTTCAGGCACAAACTTCTTGCACTCTACTGTGAAGTTAAGATTTTATCTTATATATTGCGATTATTTTGGCAGATTCTCAGTCAGTGACCCAGTAACCAACTATGTATGTCAGCTAATTAAACTCGAAATGAATATTTACAGCTGCTTACGTTTACCAGGAAATTGCCTAAATAAAGCTCAAGGTGTTATTTACATACACAATAATTTATTGTTTCTTACAATTTAGTGAAGCTAAAATACAAGTTGTTGGTTGATTACAATTTGAAAAGCTTTAAATTTGAATCTCCCAGTGATAGATCAAGTGAACAAAGCTTCCTCTTGCCTGCAGCTGTAACGTTAACACACCCATGCTAGCCACTCGTGCCGTGACGTTGTTCACTTCAATTAGTTTTGTTCAATTACTCAGAGGATACGAGGATGGTTCATTGGATAGGATATTCGTGGAAATCACAACGCAAGTATCCTTACAACCACAATATATATTAGATAAAATTATAATATAAATCGCCATATTGAAAAAATCTAGATTAATCGTAACTTATCATCTTATGAGATACACTGTAATTTATACTGAATGTTGTAACTATTGGAGCGTTTTCCATTGTCATAAAATATTGTGGATGAAAGAAAACTGACCACTTCAATCAACGTCAGTCTAGTCTGTAGCACGCTACATTTACTAACTTAAAAAAAAAAGTTTGTTTTCTAGTAAAAAAATTAACACTCACTCTGTCAACGAGCTCATTTTGTGATACCACTTACTTACATTACCCAAAATGTTCTTAACACTTATGAGCTTTCCTTACATTTCATTGACAAAATTCCTAAGTGAACCAGACAATTAGTAAGTTGTAAGCAAGGAACGCTCCATTTCCTAACATATGGCTATTGTACAGTTTTACAATGCAATTTAGATCTAGTTAAAGTACAAATAGTTTAGGAATTACATAAATTCAATTGATGTAAATTTAACTAATCTTTAAACTTCAACTGAAGAGTGTAAAGATATCTACTGACACATCAACGTAAAACAAGAAATAATTTTGCTCTTATCGAAAATGTTTCTTATTAAATAAAAACAGAAACTATATTTGCACATGGGAACCGCGTTACTTAGATGCAATAAATTCGCATATTAATATTACCAGATACGACAGAGATTAGGCTGATCCTAGAAAGATCATGAACATTTTTACATTCTCCAGTAAATTTACGTTTGATGTGGAAAACAGAGGATTGGGGGGTGGAGCGGGAACAAGGGAAAGGGAAGGGGATTAGAGCCCGGGCTGTGGCGATGTGTGTGTATGTTTGCTGACGTCACAATTGACTCATCACATGGCATATTTCCTCGTCCACTCACGGGCTAGTTCATTGTACTTTTCTCTGTCCGTTTTGTAGATCCTAGCAATTTCTGGCACCAACGGGTCATCTGGGTTTGGATCGCATAGGAGTGAGCAGATTGAAAGCAACACTGGAATTTAAAATATTATTCATTAATTTACAGTCACCTAAAATGAGGGCCAACAACAAATATTTTAGAGAACAAGAAGAAAAACAGAATTATATAATATTATGTCAAAATATTACCTTTGGATATGGTGAGTGCTGGAGACCACTGTGCACGCAGAATGTCAAGACAAATGGAACCATTACTGTTTATGTTGGGATGGTAAATACGTGTTGTGAATGCAACTTTTGGTGGTTTGAATGGGTAGTCTGTTGGGAAATGTATGGTCAGAAAGAATACTCCTCCTTGATAAGGACTGTCGACCTGTAAGGAAAAGAGTAAAATTTTTAATTGTGGTACTAAATTATAAAACCTTAAATTAATAACAATAGAAAGTATCAAAACTTACTGGACCCATAATTGTGGCTTGCCAATGGAAAACTGAAAACACAAAAATAAGATTAAGAGCAGGGTTACAAAAGCTGAAAAAAAAAACAAAAGGAGAAACAATTTCTAGTAGATCAGAAGGTCAAAACAAAAAATAAGTTAAATCATTGATGTATAAACAAGGTCATTGACATGAAATGTCATTGTAGTAAACAGCTATGTTTGGACATAGCTATAACACAAAGAAAATTTGAGAAAATTATTTGTAGTTTATTATTAGCATCTCCAAAAGCATTTTTTTTAAATATTTTATTTGTTGCCAGCTTTTCAGCAGTCTTGACACATTGAATACTCTGGGTTCATTATCCTTTGTACACAGTAGCCTTTTACCATAGAAACTGTCTACATTGAAATGAGTCATTTTACAAAGGGTAAAAATATGACTGAGTCAGGAAGTACTGTGCTCAGTAACACAACACTATTTATTAAATATGAGGTTTGAATCAAGATTCCAGATGGGGTGTGGGATGAGACCATCAAATAGTGATACCAGCCTTACTGTTGTAAAAATCTGCCATTACTTTATAGCGATCATCAAACCCAGGATGATGTTTTGAAAGATTAGCATGTTTATCAAGATACTATATACTATTATAATATAATATTTTGATGACTTGTGAGATCATGAAGCCATAACAATTAATATTTCCCCTTTAGTTAAGTTTAGCACATACATAAAACATGACTACATTATGATTTCTGCTACATCTTGCAGGGATCACACTGATCATTGACATTTAAAAAAAATCAATACTGATATCTTTTCAAAATCAACTCCAGCTTACATGACAGTTTCACAGTAACTATTATTATTATACAACACAATGAGTCACAAAAATAAGTAGGCTGTAAATCAATAGGTACTTACGATCTTCACCGTGTGGACCTGCAGAACATTGTGCTGGTGGATCTCTGCCCAGATCTTGTAATTCCTGAACAATAAAACAATATCATGTGTACACAACAACAAGGGAACACAATACCATGACGAGAACATGTCACATCATCACGTCGGAAAATAAATGGGGGTTGAACATATTGTTCGGAACGGCTACTATGATTCGTGATCGATGTTATTTCTATCACTAATCGTCGCTGTATAGCGAAATATTTCACATTTTCACAGCACAGATGCGTTTCATGACAAGAAAACCTCAAAATTGGCACATAATTCCGACATTTTATGTACGCCGTGTGCACAAAATTGTCACCTACATAAACCAGTACAACACCGTTATCTCGTAGAAGTAACACTTGGACCTAAATAGATTAACCACCTAATAATTTCAATGAAATCATCACGCACACGGAATTATCCAGAAGAAATTTCGATAATAGGTATTCACAATGACGAAACATTCACTACGAAGTCTGATACCATTTTTACAACACTTCATTTGATACTGCATTAAATTATTAAAATATAGGACACAAATGCCAATACGTACCCTATTAATTCGTTTTAACGCCATTTGATTATTTTATGATGGAATAAACTGACTTTCAACTAGACAACGAAACTGTGAGCCAAGGACCTTTGATTAGAGATTGCAAGATGGCTCCCGTCTAAACGCAAAAGTACCACCTAAGTCGTTTTATGTAGTAATAATGAATTTCTACTATCGAGGTTCAAACTTTAAACGCTTAAATAAAAAATAATAATAACTTATAATAAGAAAAAATAAGAACTAGAATAGAGCACGGATTGTAACAAAATTATACACTCTCAGCAAATGGAGAACAGCAAACAGGAAAATCGACCATTTACAAAGACCGTTCTGAATAGCACAGTTTTTAACGTGTAAAGTGCTGTTTATGGTTGTACGATTTTTTTAAATTAGTTATCTTCCCTTTGGTTATATACAGTTTTGATAAATAGACCGAATTGTAATCAAAAAAGTGATATTTTAATATGTATCTTTACCAAATTGTTAATAATAATTCATTAAGGTTTTTTGTTTACAAAAGTTATAATGATTATTGATTTTCCCAAACTATATTACGCTATGGTAACACTGAAAATAATAGGATGTGATGTCATACTCTGCAAAGAATTCTCCGGGGCGCTATTTTTGGATTATTTGTAGATATTCATTACTGAAGTAGGCACGCTAGCTATTTTAAAAGCACATTTTTGCAATTTGAAACTTTCCCAGGTAAAATAGCTTGAGAAAGGTACGAAAAAAATTGGAAAGTATTAAAAAATACGTGATAAAATATAATAACATTCCTTTGTGTATTTTTGCGTCAATGGTTGCATTAGCCCTAAAAGAACTTGTGGGCAACCCCTCAATAGCAAATACTAGTCACACTCCAAAAATACCATGTGTGGTTTCCTATAAGTAGTTTTTATGCTGGATGCGAGAACCACAGGACCGGTCGATGTGGCGATGCTTGGTCCATGTGGAGAGGCCTATGTCCAGCAGTGGACGTCTTTCGGCAGTAAATGACGATGATAAATTATTAAAATCTTTAGTAAATGGAATCCGTTGATGAGCCTTAATACTATTGTATTACCTTGATTGTGGTATTTGTGTTCGTACGTAAGTACATCGATATGATGATCAAGCAAAGGATCAGGAGGCTTACTTTGTGGATCTTTATTATGTTAGGATAAAGCGGTTTTCATTTATATTGTATTGCCTTATTAGTATGCCTTGATCCAAGCGGGCACTTGCACCCTGTTTTTGATCACAGTATAGACTAGGTACCGACTGGTAGTTTTGAAATCAGTAGTAGTAATTAAGTAGGTAGTAAAGTTTAGTAATGATAATTTGATAATAATATGATAGTTTGATAATGTTGATGTCTCTATTCAATGTAATTTCACGCTCCCGATACTTAAAGAAACTATCTGAAAACATCAGGCATAATTAATACAAAGTGAAAGTAGGTGACTGCACCGAATCAAATACTGTATTTCGCGTGGGATGGATAGAGGAGTCGAAGATAGACTTTTTTCGATGGTTATTTATTATATGTTTATTGTTTAATAATTCTGCTAAAGACATTTTATAACAATTTAAAGTTCAGAGATTTTTCTCAGTCAAAAAATAAATACAGTTAAGTAGGCAAACAAGTCAGGAAACAAAATCAATTATTTTGTTACCTGGCAACATTAACTTATATTTAATAAAAATGTGGTTCAATCTGCTCATCTTTCTTTTGGCTCTCGTTATTGTTCGGAGCTCAGCGGAGTTACTTGAACAGTGAGAGAATATCTAACGCAATTCAACTTTTAACACTAATATTTAATAATTAATTATTATGAAACGACACTATCCAATTAATACCTACCCTGTATTTATTTTTATTAATTTTTTTTAAACCTTGTGGTCACAGAGAGATGAGAATGGATGTTGTTTTACAAAAAAAAAAAAAAGTTTTAGTCGATATCAAAATTATTCATTTGACCCTTCAGTCACAGTATAATATATTAAAAAAGTAGTACTACGTCTTGGCAGTGTTCTTGAAATATTTACCTACGACCGCTCGGTAGATATACACGCCCTGCGTTGCCCACTGACTGACTGTGCCTCATTGTTGTTGTAGGCCCAGTCCCGGCTTATACCAGTGCGAGGCCTCTAGCAAATGATACTAGAGGGCCTCTTGTGAGATCTTGATTTGTTTTTAGCTTCTAAAGTACTCTTTCTTTACTTTGACCTCCCTAATCAAATAAAAGAGTACTTTTACAAAATAGTTTTTCTCGATGTAACATTAGCCCAGCAAAGTTTTTAACAAACTCAATATTTGAGCCAAATTACTTTCTAGCAATCTAATCCAAACAATCTAATTTTAAAATATTGTATTTTCACCTGCCGTGTATGTGTGATTTAATGGTGATTTCAAACTGGGAACCTTGGATGTTGGAGCCGCACAGAATAGAGAACCAGCGCGGCGCTGGTAGTGGCTGTATACAGCAGTGCGATTCTGTAACCATCTCACCGTAAAAACTTAGGTGAAGTGAGCGTGGAGTGAGCTGTCAGTGTCATCCCACGTGATACTAGGGATTGTGACCAAGCATACATTTACAATCATAATCGAGATTTTAATAATATTTTTATGCTAATTCTATTGATCATTTCATATAATTTCAACGCTAGTATTTTAGTTGTCAAAATATTACTATTTTGTGGGGTTTTGACAGCTCACTCCACGCTAATTTTCATGGTGAGATCTTTACAAAATCGACCGGCAGTACCTACTAATTCCATAGCTGTGGCCCCGTCTGATCATAGAAACGAAACACTGCACAATTTTATGAATGGAATGCCCGTGGCTCATTACCGTACTGTTATGTTTTATCTATGGCCCGTGCCGTAGAGATAAAATTAGAAAATTTGTACCTTGTAATGTAATCAAATATTATTAGGTATGTCCATTGAGATGGGATATAACAGGAGATGCCCTGTTATTCTATACACGGTTGTAGGTAGGTGCCAGAGCAGCCATCTTTGTCGCCAAGTTTCGTGGTAGTTCAGCTGTCAAATGGTTGTTTATTTTTTGTATTATTGAGATTTGCGAGAAAATTACGAGGACTTTACCTTTAAAACTGTATGTAAATGTTGAAAAACAGCAATTCAACATGCCTGTGTGTTGTATTGTGAAGTGTGGTGCAAGGAAGAATGAAAATCAACCTCAACTTTCTTTGCACAGGTTAGTAGCCGGTTTTCATGCAATAACACATACAATAATAGACATTCGATGATATAATTGTAACGCGATCATGAATTTATGGCTAAAGTATTGATATTTGAGTGAATTTCCGTATAACAGACCTTTTTATTATTTTGTTAATTCATTCGTTTGTTTACAATAATATGTCATAATAGAATAGTGTTGTACCGTTGCCTAATAGTTTCCGGAACTAGTTCCTCCGCTGGAACGATATCGGTATATTCTGCTATGTTAACATAAATAGTCCTGCGTCTTATTAGCTCCGATTGACCTTGCTAGGTCCGGCCCGTGGTTCACAGCACCAAAATCAAAATATTTTCTTTCACATAAACCTACATGGGCACTTATGAAACGTCAGAAGCTAGATGCACGGTTCCAAATTGTGGTTTCCTATGCAGAAGAACCAGCGAGAAACTCCACGGTTACTCTTTTAAAAACAATTGGCTTTTATAATGTCTTCTATTTTTTTAAGTACCTGGTACTTGTTGACAGGCCTACACTGTCCTCCCCTACCTATTAACATTGTAAAAGCCAATTATTTTGAGTAACCGTGGAGTTTCTTGCCGACTCTTCTCCATAGAAACCACCAATTGGAACCGTGCACATAGCTTCTGACGTTTCCTATTGATTTTAGTTTCATTTGCTAATATAATATAGCTGTAACCAAAATTATTTATTAAAAAATTATTTATAATTATTTAAAATTATTTATAATATAGCTGTAACCAAAATTATTTAAAAAATACTTGCACTTTTTATAGGTTTCCTAAAAAGGAAGGACTAAAGAAAAAGTGGTTAGAGGCCATTGGTGAAGAAAATATTAATCCCCGACATAAAGAATGGTACCTCTGTTCACTTCACTTTGAAGAAAGCTGTTTCAATAGAACACTTGATGTAATGAGATTACATGATAACTCTGTTCCCACAGCATTTTTGGTAAATGTGTATTAAAATGATTGATTAATAATAGCCTGGCCGTTTGGCCTGAAATAAATAAATAGATATATATTAATTACATATATAAAAATAATAATAAATAAATAAATCATATTCCACAACTTTCACAATGCCATCTAGTCCCAAACTAAGCAGAGCTTGTGTTATGAGTACTAAGAAGCTGATAAACATACATATATATTTCTAAATATATACATATTATAAGGTATAATAGGTATAATAATAAAGGTATAATATGCGAAAGCACCTGTTTTTGGGCATATGGATACATATCTCTTCACGCTGTTTTCCTTCACTTTAATACGTAAACGTGATGCAATTAAAAAGTGTTTTTTAATTCTATGCCGAAAAAACACTTGGCATTAATTTTATTTTCAGGGAAGAAAGTTGATTGCGATAATTTGACAGTTTCGGGTAGCTTGATGTGCTGGCGTCAGTACCTATCGATAAATAGTTCATATGAGTCTTTTACGCATAACAAAAGATTAGAAATAAAGTATTTTCGCATACTGTATTTTTATGCAAAATTATAAAGTATGTTTATCGAAAATAAACTAGGATACGTTACTATAAAGTAGGCAACCTTAGTTAGAACGGACTATAAGTTAGTATACTATATTATGATCCAAACGTGATAACTAGTACGACTCGTATTTAGTATCGATACTCGTTATAGTAACACCAATGTTCCTTGATTGATACAACCCTAGCAATGGCAGCCATTTTTTGAGACAATATGAGTTGTAGGTAGGCACCCTTTTTTCGTAGGTATTTCCAGTCCATATATATATGTCTATGGGTATGTCTAATAAACAGGTTAAAAGATGAGACAGCGATGATTTAAATTATTGAACTGCAAAACGAAATGCTTCCGCGATGCGCGATGTCAATTTTGACGTTTTCTGAGAGTGACGTTTATCAATTATAAAAAAAATGTAGTTTGGAAATTATCACTTCAGGAGGTGGTTGTGCCGAATTATTTTTGTGTTTCGGTTTGTCGTAATTTTTAAATAAAGTTGACGGTCTTGAATCACATTAGCATACAATGTATGCCTACTTATTATAATTTAGTTGATATTTAACATGTTGTCCGGCTTTATTTAATTTTGAGACCAAGCTTGTTGTGATTTTCTTAATACAACATTCCAAAATGACTCTTACTATGACAAAAAAACTTAGTGAATGCCAAGCAGAAACAGTGCAATTTATGCCAATAGAAAAAGTAAGTGTATTTATTTATTATAAGCAATAGTCTTGTGCATATTGTTACAAGTTGTGTATGTCTGTACAATAATTAAAACTAAGCACTCAATTCATTCTAACTTTAGGACTGACCTGAGTAGCAAAACCAATCAAAAAAAATTGGACAGTTGGTGAGTAGATGATATTTGTATTCCAAATCTTGAATCTAAATAAGTTTGTAATCATACAATCAAACAACTCATTGTATAATCCTTTGAAAACAAGTAATACTAATTTAAAAAGAAATATAATTTTAAAACATATATTTTTTAAATTAATATGTTGTACACATATTTTAAGTATAATATTTAACAATTTTTTCAAGCCCAAACAAAAATTATAATTATATAAAAAAAATAGGTAATATCATTGGTACTAAATGTAATTTGATTATTAATTAGATTAATATGTTTTTTTTGGTTTATTTTTTACTTGTACTCAATTTTGACTCTTTTTATGTTAATTGTATAATGTGAGTCTTATTTGTGCAGGATAAACAATTTTTCTTTTCTCATCATATTATGAGAACAAAATAAAATTTACTTCTAGAATCTAAATGGTTTGTGCAATAAAGCTTGTCTAAAAAAAATCTTGAATTTTTAAAACCGTGAGACTTGTTTTGAAAACTTTTTATAAGTGGTGTCTTTCGTCTTCTATTAAATTAGAATTTTTACTCAATTTGTAACTTAAGTGGTAGCAGTAAAAAAAAAAAAAATTCAATCCTAAATACCAGTGTCCACAGGGGGCAGTCTACTTTTAACCCATTCAATCCCCTTGTTTTGTTGGATTACTTACTTTGGTCAACATTAATAATATTCTAACAATTCATTCAAATCATTGCAACTAACTGAACAGACAGATGCGCTGCTGGAGAGTTTTTGCGCCACTTTTTCTCCCCAGCAAAAGCACTAGGAATAGTTAAGGGCAGGCATTTTGGGAATTATGACATTCAAAAAATGGTGATTCTCAGTCTAGTTTGAATAAATGACTTTTGATTTTCACTAGCATATTCTGGACTTGCCATCATCACTCGCCCACCAATAACTGAACAAAACACATCTGCTTCATATTTTTGATGTTGAATGTATTATTAAAGTAGAAAGATAGATGGATATAATTATACAGTGTGAGTCTTTATAAAGTGCACATATTAAAAAGGGTGAAAATATAAACAGTTTTATCGACAGAAAAATTTAAATTTTTAATTTTTTTTACTCTCGTCTGGGTACCCCATACAAACTGTTACTACTTTTAAACTAAATGTCATATTAAAACAAAACAAAATTAATAATGATCTCTAATAATAGGCCAAGCTAATAAAGCCATAATTTTTTGAAAAAGAAACCTCATAAATTAATTATTCATGATTTTTTAAAGAAAATTTACCATTTTTACCATTTTTTACCATTAAAAAAAAAAAATTGACATTTTGTCTGTCGATAAAATTGTTTATATTTTCACCCTTTTTAATATGTGCACTTTATAAAGACTCACACTGTGTACTTTATTGTAAACCAAAATAAGAACAATTCTTGCTTGTAATATTAAAAATCCATATTTGTTTCAGGTAGAAGATGAATGTAGAACAGAGAGCTTCTGCCAGACCAATGGTCTGCTGCGAAGAGGGAAGAAACTGGAAGACAACAATAACTTGACCAAAGAAGAGGAGGAATACATCAACTATCGGCAACTCCTTAAATATGAACAGGCACCAGAGTATATTAAACATAACCAGTTCATTAGAGATGGCTACAGAAAATTTTTGCCCACAAAACTTTGTTGGGAAAGGTATAATATTCTCATTATTATTATATTTTAGACTTGTATTTTTTTATTAGCCATTAATGTCCCACTGCTGGGCAAAGACCTCTCTATCCTCTTTTAACCTTTCTCTGTTAGACTTCTTTTAAACTAACAAGGAAAGTCCCTCACCGATTTAGTTGCGGCTTTATTATAATAATCTACATGAAAAATTATGAGATACGTATTTTTTCTTTTTTGCTAACAAACGTTTTAAAGGGGTGAAAATCACCCTCAAAGTTCGTACCCCAAAATGATGGTTTGCAGTTTTCACATATTTCTAATATTTTTTTTACAAAATGACTATAACAATTTAAAAGGAGCATAAAAAATTATGAAAAATACAGTGGTATGGAAATATTTGGTAACGACTGTCAAAGATCCACGAATGACAGCTGGGACCAACGGCTTAACGTGCTTTCCTAGACACGGAGGAGTCCCGGTATGTAAAGATGGTCATCCATCCACAGGCCAACCGCGGCAAGCATAGCTCCCAGATATCTCAATACCTACTTAAAAGGAAAGCATAGGTATCGGCGCTGATTCCCTTGTTCACAAACTGAACTTTTAAGTTCAGTGCATCTTTTTCTTTCTATTTAATTAAGAAAAGGACAGAAGATATCATAAAGCCCATTTGCGCTTAAAGGCGCCGCTCCACAGCAGCCCAAAGCTAGGCTACGAACGTACTAAGCTTCGCTTTGTATGAAAATGTAGACGGGATCGTCCACTGCGACCACGACCACGCTTCATACAAATGCGTGGCAGGCAAGCAAATGAACCGCGCAACTAACGTGACAGTCCTCTTCGACCACATACTGTGTAGTGCAGTGCAGTGGACGGCCGTAGACTCTTAACATGAGCTAGTCAAACCTGATTTTTTTGGTTTTTAAATGCATTTTCTGAGCAGAACGATGCAGCGCAAGGTTTGTACTCTGTGGAAAACCCTTCTTCGAGAATATCAGTTTGAGGTTTACGTAGCCACAGTTCTTGTACGTTCAGACGTAGAAGAATGTTTGTAGGCCACATAAACGCACATTACATTTCTAACAACACTGTGCCTGTAAATGGAGATGGTATAATGATACACAGTCATTATTATTTTCTCCGTATTATGTATTATTTATACACCTATGTACTTTGTCATTACCATTCGCTGAGAGCTCATAACGAAGGTAGAGACTATGTACTTATACAGCGTGTAACGGAAAGGGGGTATCAACCCTGAAGGAGGTGAATGTGCTCATGAAACTCAACAACTTTCCCCAAAGAACATAGGTCGAAATATGAAAAAAAAATTTGGCCCTCCCATAGTAAATCAATCAGCTGGTAGTCAGTTTTGTAAGGGAGGGCCAATTTTTTTTTTCATATTTCGACCTATGTTCTTTGGGGAAAGTTGTTGAGTTTTATGAGCACATTCACCTCCTTCAGGGTTGATACCCCCCTTCCGTTACACGCTGTATAGAGTTTCATGTTATATACTGTTGCATCACATAAAAGCAACTCAGTGCCTAATGATGCTAGCTTGTTAACACTTGCCATGCGGGCAACATATTTTTACGTTTTTCGCAGTCTGTCACCAGATCGTGGGTCACGTAAATATACGTATTTAGTAGATTTGTGGCCCGCTGCACGCGTAATTCGGCGGCGAACTATGCCCGCATGCCAAGTGTTAAGAAATAATGCGATATATTTTTCATAACTGTTGTAGACCTCATTACTGACCCGTTGAGCCGTGGCTTCCACGCATTGTGCGTACTTTCGAAGGTTTAAGTACCTACTAAAATTGTAACCTAGAGTGGCACAAACTTATATTATTTAGCTGTTTGTGTATGTCAGTTTAAATGTTTGTAAAAGCACCCACAATACAGGAGAAATTCCTAGTGTGAGGCAAAGTTAAAAAAAAAAAAAAAAACGTAGCCTAGCAATGTAATCTGCGTTTGCGATTAAGTTGCCAAAAATGTAAAAAAACATCAGTTTATGGAAAAATACTCTAATTTCTACACAATGAAGTTCAGTTTACGCTACAGCTTCGAACAATATTATGACTTTTTCAATAGTGCTAGTCACTTTGAAATCAACATAATTACCATTGTAATAAAGCTGATATTTGTTTAACTAGAAATAACATCAATTAGAAACATAAAAAATACCTACTCTGGCGATTTAGTTGCCATAAATGTAAACAAATAAAAACTTTAATTCCTACACAATAATGGTTTACGCTCACATTTGCATTAGTGCTCACTCTGAAATCAACTTAATAATCATTAAAGTTGATGTTGTTTTAACTTGAAATAACGTCAATTGGAAACATAAAGGACATTGTCTAGAATCGCCCTGTGCAACACAAGTATCGGACATACACGATAATTAATTGTCTATTTTGTTATATTAGTTGCAAATACTTTTGTAACACGCACTAGCTGCAGGCCAAAATGAACATTATAAAGCATTTTGATGACCTATATACTTTGCTTGATTTTCATTTCAACGCAGAATTAAAGAATCTATTTTAAATTATCATTGCATTAAAATTTTCCAACTAAATAATTTATTGTGACCTTGGATCATTATTTATTTGTATCAGACTGATAAGTTGATAATAAAGAGAAACAAATGAATAACGATTAGGTCCGGTAAACCGCAACAAGGATATACAGTAGACAGAAGGAAACTAAAAACAGAGGGAAAACACTGATATGATGAATGTTGAAATAAAAATAAATGGAAACTTATAAGTTTATGACCGTTTTCAAGGTAATGTACACAAAGCAAACCTATTCGGCTTACATCCCACGTACACGGGTTATGGTCGCTGTGTGCGTAAATTAATGAGTCGGTCGGACGGGTACGAATAGCAAACACTAAAGTGTTTGTGTGCGTATGATATACCCACGTATACCAATAACTAATATACCAATGTATACGAATCATAATTGAATAAGTTCAAATATTTCATCATTATAAATATGGATCCCATAGCCGGTTGGTGAAAGCATCTGGCATAGATAACGACTTAAACTTCATGTCTTAAGTTCAAACCCCGGTAGAGGAATATTGTTTTTATTATTTTTCTTATAAGACATCAATTTTGTGTCAAATAAAATTAGTCAAGCAAAATATTAAAAAGGTAATTAAATAAACCCAATAAAGTAAATTGAAATATTTTATTAAAATAATAAACTAGGCGTTGGAATGCGGGCGTCTTGTTCTTTATCGCTTGGGTCATTAGTGAATGAGCCAGCTCGTTTTGACTATTATGTTTGTTACAAAAGTTGGCTTAAGGTTCAATTTGTCATGAGCTATATGATAGCAAATAAATAACCGCGTGTGGCCAATACAATGATTTAAGTAATACAAACTAAACATATTCCCAAACTTTTGGATGAGTAGAACACTGCTGGTAACTTCTTTAGCAGTTTATAAGACAAGGCAAGGTTTATTGTTCAATAAAAATGGAAGTAAATATTTTTTCAAAGTAAGTATACTTTAAAAAAAGTGAAATTGGAGTTGAAGTGAATCAACATGTTAGATAGTAAGAAATTATGACAACTTCTAACTTCGTAACAATAACATCACTTACACTTCAAAATATATACTGCAAATCAATCAATTATCACTGAAAATTACCACATTATTCTCCCAATTAAAAATTATATAATAATATGACCTAGCGAACAGAAATCGTTTTTGTTGGTGAGCGGTGGACAGCAAAATCTTCCGTGTTGGCTTACTACAGCGTAAACCAGCTGCATCTTCATGCAGGTGATTTCGCACTGTTTGTAAACATACGTTATGTGCTGTTAGGGTTATGCGGGTGGATAAAAACGGATTAGCCTTGTGCCTTGCCACGATGTCGTAGTGACGAGCCGAAGAATCCGCATACCGATGGACCCATAACTGCACGGTTCCCCCCTACGGATAAAAACAAAATAATATTTACAATAATGAAGATAAACAATGGTGGATTGGTGGATAAAGCATAGTTAATTAATTACTTATATTGCCTCATAATGTAATAAAAGTTAACATCGCTTCACATTGGTGGCATTAGATACCAATAATACATGTGTATCATAATTTTATTTACATAAGTAATTTGAAAGTTTTTCTTTATTCCGCCCACGCAGATGCCTGAGACAAAAATGGGCTGGATCAAGTAAATTTTATCACAATCAAATTATGATAAAAAAATAACTTTAATACATTCTGATATATTAACATAACTATGTATTGCAATATGTAGGTAAACATTGCAAGGTGATATGAGTTAAGAATTTGAGTTGAAATATTACTAATGTAATGAAAATAATTATATCACAAGTAGCTGTTACTCACCGATATTAATAAGCGCCTTGCAACTTCACTAATGAAAACGTTTTGCTCATTCAAAACAACGATTTCCGCCTTTTAAACGTTGTTGAATGTTGCATGGTTGGATCAAATTCAAGCACAATTGGGATCAGAACGCACAGGAATATGAGTAGTCATCTATATACTTAGTAGTGCAAATTATACTCGTAGATTGACAACTAAGAACGCTTATTTTTTATATTAGGTCATCCCACTTTCAGTGTCATATTTTTTTATTATTATTATTTTACAAAAACTGACTACTATACTATATAACATTGTGACACTAATCAATAATCTTCACCACTATTAATCACTCGCTCCCAGACTGCTGGCAAATCTTGAACACCATTTAAAGTACCACTTTCATTTAATTCATCAATAATGCTCTTTAGTTTAATATCTAACTCCTTTTTGCTATTGTATCGAGTACCCGACAATTTCTTCTTCACATGGCCAAAACAATTGAAATCACAAGGATTCATATCCGGGGAATATGGCGGCTGAATAATTTCAATCCATCCTTTATCTTCAATTAAATTCTAAACTATTTTTGATTTGTGTGGTCTGGCGTTATCATGTAAAATTATAGGACTCGTTATATGATGTTCGTCTTCCCAAATAGGAATATTTTCTTCTAAAAATGACTTATATCGCTCTCCAGTCATAGTTGTATTTTCATCATAAGATCTCCAAAAAGCAATGCCTCTGACATCCATAGCTACTATTAGTAGTATTTTTCGTTCATGTAGCTCTGCACGTGGTAAATGTTCAGCTGAAGTGCCCGGTTCCACCCAACATCGTGACTGATGTCTTTGACGAGGAGTATAAAATCTATTAATAAAAATCTATTAAGTATATTTTTCTTACGGCGATACCACGATAAATGGCTACGGGCAGTTTCATAACGAAACTCCTTCTGATCCGTGTTCAGAGTGTGGGGCACCCACACTGCACTTTTATTGACCAGACATAAATCCTCCGTGAGTACTCTATGTATAGTGGAATGAGGAATATTAAGTTGAGTGGAGAGATCACTGACACTGACCCTAGGTGACTGACGAAGTGCTTCCTTGATTTTGTCCCTTGCTTCTAATCTAGTCGATGATAATGATCGAGGTGCTCGCGGCTCATCTTCAGCTGTGGTTCTTCCTTGTTTGTACGTTCAAGCCATCGCTGTTCGGTTCTTTTATTTAAGGCGTTACGACCAACACACTTTACCAGTAAGTCGTGCGCAACTCCTCCAGAGTAGTTGAGTAAAGCACAAAACTTTAGAAATATACGTTGCTCCACTACATTAATAGATTTTTTTAAATCTTCCATTTTAAATCAATGCACGTCTTGACAATACAACACACCAAATTAAACTAACATGATTGTACAAGACAACACATGTATTAACTATTGCATACCATTGCGCAATACATAAATATTGGAAATCAAAAATATGACACTGGAAGTGGGATGACCTAATAAATGAACGTGAAAGTAAAAACATATACATAACAAAATTGTGGGTAGTTATATCCTAAACGGTCAAAATAAATTGTCTGAGAATTCCGTGCTCATGTCTCAAACGTTGTAAATTACTCATCTATGAACGGGATTGAATCGTTAGAAATTCAATTAGGTAATTAATGTTTTAGGAAAATTATGATTACAAAACGAAAATAATGTTTTGCACCTGAGATTTGAACTCTAGACTTCTTGTTCACTAACCCGAGACGTTAGCCATATTGCCAAACCTGTTACAATGAACAAGTGCGAAATATTATATTATAACCCATTCAGTTACATAAATTAATGATTATTATACATTGGTATCATAGTTATTGCCTATTGCCGCACACTAATAAAAAACAGAGCTCCCTCGTTTTATTTAACCTTTGTGTGCGTAACTATTCATACCGAACACAGCTATCCATGTGTGTGGGATGTAAACCGAATAGGTTTGCTTTTTATACCAAAGACTGTTGTTTAATTTAATAATACACCTTTATTTCTGAGACACAAAATTATTGAACTTGCATGCATATGTTTATCTCACTGATAAGTGCCCAACGTCATTCGTTTTATAACGTGCCCACATGCTGACGATACTGATATACGTGCATATTTGCTTAGCGTGCCTGTTGACAAAGGCACTAAGGTCTATGTAACGCTGATCATTTCCAGTAAGGTCCTGTGGTCAATCAGTTCTTATTCTTATTCGACCTCCTCTTTCATAATATCATTCTTGTCCTGCCCAAGTCCCAATTTCTTTGTGGTTGGCGCAGTGCGTCTTTTTCTTCCGTACATATTTATTAGTCGCCATTTTTGGGTTCACTTCATTCCTGGCCATATTGTCTGTGTTAGACATAATCAAATCTATCTTTTCTATCGTCTGTCTGTTTTTAGCCATTCTCAGTAATTCTTAACAGATTTCTAGTCATATGTTCCAAGTAATGTTGTTTTTTGTGTTGTTCCGACACGTTCCTTAGTTCCCAGATAATCATAGATTTTGCAAACTCTCTCTAATTTTTAATCACCGTAAACATATAATGGAGTACCTACATGGGTAAAATATAGATAGTATCTAAGTACCTCCCTGTGGAAATCAGAGTGTAACTGTATAATGAAGTTTCATATAATACAGTGCAATGCAGACAATGCTGCCAGCAATTGTTCCTATTTGTAGTGCTTAAGTAAGAGTGGTGAAGGTACACACGCTAGTTTACAAGTCCTCTCTAAACTCTATACATAAATGTCTATCTAAATGTCGCTCTGCCTATAATAGTCCCCTACTAACCATACAGGTCTCGGCCTCTTCCAAGTTGCGTCACCAGGCCACTGCAACCGGACCTTCGCCTTACGATTTGAAAGATTTACGTACTTACTCCAACTATTTCACGGTCTAGACATACAGATTATCTCTTACGATAATTTCCCAATTTCTCTTATAATACAACGTGTAACGTTAAATGCGCAAAATCTCAGACACCCCAACTGATTTTAAATTCAATTGACCTATTTCAGTGAGAAAATAAGTCATTAAAAAAATTGTAAAGGTGTTTATGTGCTGTTTTAGTTTTACTGGCCATTCTGATCGTTTCTTGCGTCTGCGACAACGCTTTACCGAGGGAGGAGTCGTCACCGGGCCGCTGCGCCGCGCTGACATTGGCTTGCTTGACCTATTAATAAATAGACACGGCAACGTATTTAATGAAGATTTTTTTTTAAATGTGGCCTATATCAAAAAGTGGTTCAACTAATTCTGCTCGTTATTCTGATCAAACTATTTTCAGGTTTTGCGCATAACGTTACACGTTGTATAAATAGTGGAACACTACACTACTCTGCAGACACAATTTGTTACGCTAACGCTTGTAACCACGTGCAGCACTAACTGGTCGGCTTTACGAGTAAGGTCGAGTGTGGTTTACCGATTTTTTTCTTATGGCATGTATGAACTTATACAATTAACTCGTAACTCGTATGATGAGCATGAGATCATGGCTTCGAATCGTAACTGGTTTCTAAACGGAACGATTTTGTTTTTTCTTGTCTGTTTATACAACGTGTAACGTTAAATGCGCAAAACCTGAAAATAGTTTGATCAGAATAACGAGCCGAATGAATTGAACCACTTTTTAATATAGGTCACATTTTTCAAAAAATCTTCATTAAAAACGTTGTCGTGTCTATTTATTAATAGGTCAAGTAAGCCAATGTCAGCGCGGCGCAGCGGCCCGGTGGCGACTCCTCCCTCGGCAAAGCGTTGTCGCAGACACAAGAAACGATCAGAATGGCCAGTAAAAATAAAACAGCACATAAAACCCTCACAATTTTTTTAATGACTTATTTTCAATCTGAAATAGGTCAATTGAATTAAGAATCAGTTGGGGTGTCTTAGGTTTTGCGCATTTACGTTACACGTTGTATATGTGTGTATACAGCGTGTAACGGAAGGGGGGTATCAACCCTGAAGGAGGTGAATGTGCTCATGAAACTCAACAACTTTCCCCAAAGAACATAGGTCGAAATATGAAAAAAAAAATTTGGCCCTCCCTTACAAAACTGACTACCAGCTGATTGATTTACTATGGGAGGGCCAAATTTTTTTTTCATATTTCGACCTATGTTCTTTGGGGAAAGTTGTTGAGTTTCATGAGCACATTCACCTCCTTCAGGGTTGATACCCCCCTTCCGTTACACGCTGTATAAATGGTAAAATAAATAAATACATTGTGTATGTAGGAAGACAAAAGCATATTGACTTAAAGTCAAAACAATTATTTATACACATAGTAAATGTTTGACCTAACCGTCCAAAAATGTATTATTATGCTATGCAAATTCACTACGTTTTAACGTTTCCTAGTCCCAAATGTGTGACTGAATTTAAATTTTGTTTTAGCATATTCTGGTGGACGAATGAGACTATGAACATATGGACGCACATATTCGGCTTCTTCTTGCTATTGTTCCTGACGATCAATGACCTGGTCATCATAAACATTCACGCTACAGTCCTAGACAAGATCGTCGCAGGGTTACTGTTCTCGTGCTTTATGGTAAGTTTTACTAATTACGTGTTACGTCACTCGGTTTAAGGTCCGTCCACAACGCGATCATTTGAGCGTAATGTGTTCACTCGGCTCTCGGCTCTCGGCTACGGTTTTTTATAGTGTGTACGTTAAACCGAGCGACCGAGCGTTAAAGCTCGCACTCGAGCACAAAGTAGTTTTTGCTTAAACTTCAACGACACTACTTTTCGAACATTTTTTTTACCATCTCCAAATTTTTACAGGGTGTTCTACCCATGAATATGAACAACTTTCACTAAGGGACCAACTCTGACATCACGAAAAAAAAATCTGCTGTTTCATACATTTTGGTCAAGTAGGTATTGAACTTTTGTATTAAAACAGCTGATTTTTTTTTCGTGATTTCAGAGTTGGTCCCATAGTGAAAGTTGTTCTCATTCATGGGTAGACCAGCCTGTAAAAATTTGGAGACTGTAAAAAAAAGTCATCCAGTATAATGATATTATATTCCGAGTCAATCATTAATTTGAGTGGTTGGAGTGGCGAGCAATGGCTCGGAATGGAATTAGGTATAAAACACAAACGCTTGCGTTCGAATGTTCGTTAGCTTCTCTAACAACTACTAGCAGTGTGGACGCACCTTTAGATTAATGACGTTAAATGACTTTTTTATCGAGATCATAACGCGCCGCTGTTGCTGTCAGAAAAGTCCAATAAAAGTTATCTAATCATTGTTATGTCCAAGACTGATGAATCTTACAGTAGCTACACATCTTTCATTTATTTTCATTACTGTTTTAATGGTTATTTAACTACGATTCAAGAGAATTTATGACTTTGTATTTCATTAAAACCTGCAGGGTGATTGCGTAACAAACTATCAATAGCAATGGGTTTCATTTTGACAGTTCAACAACATTCATTGCGTTATTTACGTTGTTGAGCAGACACATTTTTCGAACATATGGAGCAATGGATTAGCAATATGCTTCAAAATGATTCAAATTGAGAGTAATAGGGTGCTGACCTAAAAAACCAGCTGCTCAAGTGAGACACCTATGCTAATATCGGTCTTTAGTTTGTGCGTCACTAAGTCCCGTATTACAGAACGTCAATACTCAAGTATTACTTAAAATCAGTTTCAACCAATCAAATGGCTTGAATGTACTCGTAGTTTTAATTAATGCTTGAATATTGAGTGACGTTCTGTAATACGTGCCTAAAAGAGTAAAAATCATGTTTGCACCACCAACGCAAGGTTTGTTGCCCCCTCCATTAGTTTAGTATGATGTTGCACTTACAAAATGGACTTGAGAGCGGCGTAATATAATATTTCCATGTCTGTCGTGACGTGGCTATTACGAAATGAGCTCTACACCATTGGCCGGTGGCAGACGTCTTGAAAGTTTGCGGCTCAGATGTTCGACCCGCTTTTCTCCCGTTAGTGAAAGTAAGAAATTATAAAAAAAAACAGCGTTAATGACTAGCAGTGCAGGCTGTATAGGTACTTTTGCAAAAATATTGCTTTTGTTCAAATTTATAAACATCGTATTGAAACCTAAGGTGACCTACGGTAGTTGCTTAATTGCATTATAATTGGAATTCATTGTGACGTCTTGTACTTTTTTGCCCTTTTGAAGCAATGAATTCAAGACCAAGTAAAATATGCAGTCGGTATACTCGTACGTAATGTATAAAGTACTGCAGGCTAATTGCGTAACGCATTAGCAGTAGCAATGGGTTTAATTTTGACAGTTCAACAACATTCATTGCGTTATTTACGTCGTTGAGCAGACACATGTTTCGAACATATGGAGCAATGGATTAGCAATATGCTTAAAAATGATTCAAATTGAGAGTAATAGTGTGTTACGCAATTAGGGTGCTGGGTGACCTAATTACCTCTACCCTAGAAACAAAATATAAAAAACCAAAGACTAGCAGAACCATGTTAATATTCGCCTTCCGTACTTATTTATTTGCGAAAATCTTGCTTTGAAATAAATTTTAGGTACGTTGAACGTTTACAACGTGTAACGTTAAATGCGCAAAACCTGAAAATAGTTTGATCAGAATAACGAGCAGAATTGATTGAACCACTTTTTAATATAGGTCACAATTTTCAAAAAATGTTCATTGAAAACGTTGCCGTGTCTATTTATTAATAGGCCAAGCAAGCCAATGTGAGCGCGGCGCAGCGGTTTGGTGACGACTCCTCCCTCGGTAAAGCGTCGTCGCAGACGCAAGAAACGATCAGAATGGCCAGTAAAACTAAAACAGCACATAAAACCTTTGCAATTTTTTTAATGACTTATTTTCTCTCTGAAATAGGTCAATTGAATTAAAAATCAGTTGGGGTGTCTGAGGTTTTGCGCATTTAACGTTACACGTTGTATACAATTAATTTAACATTGTAAAGAACTTTCCAACTGGGTTGATACCGCTGATACATGCGGGAGATTGTCAGTAATCTGACTAGGTACTTATGAAAAGCTTTCACTCTCAACATTACGTGTCGAGATATAGACAGGTATGCTATGTTAGTATCTTCATAATGCGAATCCAACTTGTCTTGATTTATTTAATCACAGTATCAAAGTTAATTACATGCACGCAGGTTGGAATCTATTAAATTGGAAATGGTCGTCATTCAAAATGTTGCTAAAATAATACTTTTTGTTTTGAAACGTTTCTTATTAAATATATCATTTCATATATATTATAAAGTATTTTATACTCATACTAATATTATAATAAATATATAATATTTATTCCAAAGTAACTCCGTCTGTATGTTACATCTTAACACCACTAAACGGATTTCAATAAAATTTGGCAAAGAGATAGATGACATCCCGAGGAAGGATATAGCTTACTTTTTGTCTCAAAAATAATCCTAAAGTTGGTGATATAGAGGATGAATTCCTGATCCCATACAGTATGTATGGGAAACCCAGCATTTTTAAACTTAGGGATATGAAATTTCTAATTTCGCTTTTGGTAAGAAATAAAGAATTACGTGTTTCAGCGTGTTTGTAAAATCACCCCCCCAAGGGGTTATATAGGGGTGATTTTAAAATTAACATATACCTACTTAATATTGAAATTTTCGAGTACCTCTTTATAAGCGATTTAAGGGATTGGAAATATATAATCTGATACCTTTTCATGCCTTAACGGTTTAACGGCTGATTCAATGAGAGGCATACAGGTAGGCCACGACCTGGGTTAGGACATAGGATACTTTTTTATCCCGGTGGTGAATTCCCTTGGGATAATTTCCGACAGTCTCACGGGCGAAGCCGCGTGCAAAAGCTAATTGGTATATGAAAGCAGAAGTACACCAATCTCACACAGGTTGTACAGACGCTAGCACATCAAGCTACTACAATCTAATTTCTTTAATAGATTTTCAACTTTATCGCTAAAGCATGAGGTTCAAGGTGGATTGGGAAAAAAATAGTTTTGGGTAGATTGATGTGCTGGCGTCTGTACTTAGTAGGTCGATCATTGAAACAGGTTACTATTCCGCTATAGACGAAACGACGAACCATCTTGTACTGTCTAGTACGCGTTATTTGTGCCACCACATTCGAAGTTTAATAATTAACATGACAAGAAATTCTTGTCGAAAAAGCAGGGCTATCGATACAAATGGAAATGGACAGTTGAGATGAAAGTAAAAACGAGTAAACATTAAACAAACGCGTAAACTAACAACAACAACTGCTCAAGTGAATGCTGGCCACAATACTTTTATTTTTCATTCATGTGTCAGTGTCTAAATGTTGATGTTTTTTGTAGCGATATAGAAACCCACTGTACTGTCTATGGTTGGTCGTGTTGCCTCGATTGTGCAACGAAGCGAAGGCTGTAAATAGTGGCATGATGGCCGTGGTAGGGCGACGAAGAGGCACTCTGTGTGAAGTTTTTAAAGCAAAAAAACTGGTTGGGTTTGCTATAGAGATATTGTACAGACGCCAGCACATCAAGCTACTACAATCTGTCAAATTTCTTTAATGGATTTTCAACTTTATCGCTAAAGTATAAGGTTCAAGGTTGATTGGGAAAATTTGACAGTTTCGGGTAGCTTGATGTGCTGGCGTCTGTACATCGAGTTTCTTTCTAAGTATTCGTAACGTGTAATTATTATAATTGATGGTACTGAAGACCTTTCAACGTCACTACTCAGTCTCACAGCCATATTATACAAGTTTTAACTTAAATAACGCACAACCTCATAAGGGGTCATTGTACTCATCATTATGAACAACTTTTACTATGGGACTAAAACAGAAATAGCAAAAAAATCAACTGTTCCCTACACAGAGACACGCGAGCGCGTATGTGCGTTAATTCCGGGACATGTTGTATACAGGATCATTTGTAAAACACCAACAACCTCTTAAGAGGTCATGAGGACAATGACCTCGATGGCGATTTTAGGTATGGTCCCATAGGACCCTACCTAACATCACGAAAAAAAAATCAGCTGTTCCCTACATTTATGTTCGTACGAGTCGTAAAAATGCAGGGAACAGCTGATTTTTTTTCGCGATTTCAGGTTTGGTTCCATAATAAAAGATGTTCTAATGATGAGTACAATGACCTCTTAAGAGGTTGTTGGTGTTTTACAAATAACCCTGTATAGGGGTTGAAACTTGGAACGATGCTGCTATTGTGAATTATTTCTTAAACTAGTTCTTAGAACATAACGAATAAATAGTTTGAAAAGTGTGCTATATTTTTTTTATGTTTAGCTGTTTTGGGTGTAACAAGGTTACTCCAAATATATATTAACAAATTCGTACGCTTCCGCGTAAATTCTAAATTGGTTTCCCTTTTGTGATGGAATTTGGAATTTAACAATGAAATATTAATGATTCCATTGAATTTTATGAGGTCAATTTTAAGGTCTTCTCCAAGATTTAGGCAAAGATGGCAAACATTGAATTGGTTAGGAAATATGAAGTTAAAAAAAGATCTTAAGGTAGGTACTGGCGTCCCAGTTAAACCAATCCCTTAATAAGCAAAGTTTTGACCCAATTCTAGCAAAGATTGGACCAACAATCCCATATATTGGGTAGCTGTTAAAACCATTTTCCGAGTCAATGTACTACGGAATGTTCGTTTTGTTCAAATAGAGCAGTGCCATACTTGGCTTCGGGCCATATTGAAATGAAGTAAGGTTGTCTACCTAATTTCATGGAATTTGTTGTTAACGGAGAATAGCATAAGAGTTATAAGAAAAGAGGTTGACTTGGAGGAAATATGGGCGGAAAACTGAGCAAGAACTGAGAAAACTGCACCCAAATATATTGGGATAAAAGCAGTGATGATAAAAAGTTAATAAATTGCTAGGTGGGTACTTACTTCTTGCAACATTCAAAAACAAAGGGCATAAAAAGCCCTATTGGTTAGGTTCTCTTATAAATTCTCTCACAGCGTAATCATTAAAACAAAAAGAATTATCTCTTACAGATGAATGTTATGGAACAAAAGTTGAAATAAACTGTGGAAATATTTTTTCAGTTTACAACACAACATTATTTTCATTACAACTTTATTTTTAGTATATTGCAAACCTGATAGTTTGTTCAGAAGAAGTAACTGAATCGATTCCAATAATTTTTACATCATGTTATATTTTGTCCAAAAATATTTAAAAAAGGATTTGTACTTAGTGTCGCTCGGTGTCCAACTTGTTGCTGGACACCGAGCGACACTAAGTACAAATCCGAAATCATATGCGCACAACACAGGTTACAGCCGGCCGCTCGGTGGCGCGTGTGAAGTGGTAACCAACTTTTTGTACGGACAATCAGGTAACATAACAATCTTACAACTTCGTGATTTTTCATGATACAGTTTTGAAATTTTGTACATAGATTCTTTACATAAAAATACTAGACACGTGTTTCGGGTCTCGCATATACTAAAAATAATGTTGTACATATAATTTTATATTAAAATTTTACATAAATACCTACATATATTAATTTACGCCTTCTTCCCATTGGGGTAGGCAGAAACTGCAAAGCGCCACCCTGCTATGATCCTCGGGTCATACACGCACGCAATAATTTATATGTATATTGCTGTTTCCAGGTTTGCATGTTACTATCAGCCCTGTACCACACATTCTCCTGCCGCTCCGAGCACGACTACAACACGTTCCTCATGTACGATCTCTTCGGCATCGCGCTCTCCTTGCTGGCTATCTACACTTCCGGGGTTTATTACGCCTTTTGGTGTCATTCTGTAAGTTTATACCACATTAATAACTAGTTTAACCACCTTCCTTTCACCTGTCAGATCACTAGGTTGCGTTTTCACTGAACCGGAGACGAGCGGAGAGGAGCGAAGACATGCAGGTATCGACTTATCACACCATTGGCGGAGGTTCAAATCGTGTCGTCTCCACTTCAGTGGAAAATACAAAAATCTTAATGAGAAGTCATTTATTCAAATTAGGCTGAGAATCAGCACTTTTCGAACGTCAAAATTACATAAGACAGTCCCCCAAACGCCCGCCCTTCATTCAACCATACATACAATCCTGCTCCATTTGGTAGAGACATTAGTGCTTATCCGGACATTGCGATACAAGACCTTAATGCCATATTGTGTGCTGGTTTTCCACGTGAACATTTGTAACATTGTATTTATGATGTCGCGTGTTCGCGTGCGATGTTATTGAGAAACTTGTGGAAGGAAGTATTCTTCACTTAGAAATCAATGATTTAATTTAATTGATTATGGATGCTGGAAAATAGAAATATTTAGTTTAGTTAGCCTCCGTTTTACACTGGTTGGCGTATGGATTGTTGATCACTGTTGAAGGTTGACACTGCTTTAACCTTTTGAACGCCAATCACTTGTGTACAACGAACTTGTATACAAGTGATTGGCGTTCAAAAGGTTAAGAAGACCCATAGGTCCTCCTGGCGTGACTATCGCGTAGGCGCCATCTATAATGGCGAGAGTATCGCGCCGATAGTCACGCCATGGCATCAAATTCAATAGGAACTATGGAACAATCTCCACTGGACACGGCGATATCATCGCGGCGAGAATTTGATGGCACGGCGAGACTATCGCCGCGATTCTCTCGCCCGTGGAGCGTGGGCGCCTTAACGGAAAGCTTCAAAACAGGCTATATTATGAATCATAATGTAACCTCTTTGTCGCATAAGCCATCAAACACATTCCTTAATTTATGAGGTTGTAAATAATCGACACTATACCAAGGTTTAGGTATAAATTCCATGCAATGTTGCATTTCCAAAGAAACAATAAAGTATCGTCCGTGTAAAATTCTTCACACTCTGATTTACTTCAATGACAAAACAACATCGATAATAATTCCTAACCACCAGTAGTGGTTCCGGATTGATCATTGACGAGTTATTCAATTTATGAACAGTGGTTTTAAAGATATTAAATCTCATTCGCTTTCTAAGACTTTCGTTGTGCTGCATACAAAATGTTTAGAACTAGCCTTTAATCAGTGACACTAGATGTCCATTTACGGTTCATATATTTGACTTACAGTAAAAGAGAAAGCCCCAACGCTTGAAAGGTTCATACAAAAATATCACAAAAACTTGTGCGTATCTGATTTGGTATACTTTCACTAAGACAACATCTCATTTGCTATAATTTTTGTATATAGCCATAACTTAACCTACTTTTTCCACTACATATTTTGCCATTGAGTGCATTTTGAATTAAGTTTAGTAGATTTCAATGATGGTTTGATGCATGGTCTTGTCATAATTATTCATACGCGATCCGTTACTGGTTAATCTCTTGTGGGATAAAAATAAAGTAGCTACTAGTCTCTCATTGGTGCTTTTCAATTCTTTGCTCAGAATCAATTTGAGTTGTTGGTTGTAGCTTTTTGCTCTAACCATGTTCTTTGTTCCTCTAATGACAGTTGACCTGAAAGTTTAGGAAACTATATGTCAACCTCAAACGATCATTTAAATCTTAACACAAAGCCACACACTAACCATACTGCTGACAAACAAGTGATCATTTTCTAAACCACGTAGGTATATATTATAATATATAGGGTGACTGGTAATTAGTGACCGATACTTAAACATGATTCTACTCATCATTACAAACAACTTTTACTATCGGACCAAACCCGAAATCGCGGTAAAAAAAAATCTGCTGTTCCCTACATTTGTGTTCGTACGAGTCGTCAAAATGTAGGGAACAGCTGATTTTTTTTTTCGACATTTCACTTTTTGTCCCATTATAAAACTTGTTTGTTGTCATGAGTAGAATCATGTGTTTAAGTATCGGTCACCAGTCACCCTATACAACGTGTAACGTTAAATGCGCAAAACCTCAGACACCCCAACTGATTTTTAATTCAATTGACCTATTTCAGAGAGAAAATAAGTCATTGAAAAAATTGTAAAGGTTTTATATGCTGTTTTAGTTTTACTGGCCATTCTGATCGTTTCTTGCGTCTGCGACGACGCTTTACCGAGGGAGGAGTCGTCACCGGGCCGCTGCGCCGCGCTGACATTGGCTTGCTTGACTTATTAATAAATAGATACGTCAACGTTTTTAATAAAGATTTTTTGAAAAATGTGACCTACATTAAAAAGTGGTTCAATTAATTCTGCTCGTTATTCTGATCAAACTATTTTCAGGTTTTGCGCATTTAACGTTACACGTTGTGTATTATAATCTCAGTATCTCTCTCTGTTTCTTAACTGTTTAATTTTTTAATTGACTTTGTCGTTATGTAACGTTTAATAAAACAAAAAGTGAAGATGAAGGCATAGATATAATTGCTTGTGCAATGACTGTTGCATTATGAATTCTTAAATAGCACGTTAGACTTGGTGTTTCTGAGAAGTGATTATAGCAAATGCATCAAACGGTCACTGTGATGTTGTTTATCTAGTGTAAAACAAGTTTACAGAAATGCCTTTTGTCTGGAGGCAGTTCGAAATTAATTCGAAATTTAATTTACATATGTAAATTGTGAAGTATACAACGTGTAACGTTAAATGCGCAAAACCTCAGACACCCCAATGGATTTTTAATTCAATTGACCTATTTCAGAGAAAATAAGTCATTAAATAAATTGTAAAGGTTTTATGTGCTGTTCTAGTTTTACTGCCCATTCTGATCGTTTCTTGCGTCTGCGACGACGCTTTACCGAGGGAGGAGTCGTCACCGGGCCGCTGTGCCGCGCTGACATTGG
Organism: Eremobia ochroleuca; assembly: GCA_949629135.1. Lineage (NCBI taxonomy): Eukaryota > Metazoa > Arthropoda > Insecta > Lepidoptera > Noctuidae > Eremobia > Eremobia ochroleuca. The sequence continues at coordinate 7,144,568 of OX451390.1, read as the reverse complement.
CTTGCTTGACCTATTAATAAATAGACACGGCAACGTTTTTATTGAAGATATTTTGAAAAATGTGACCTATATTAAAAAGTGGTTCAATTAATTCTGCTCGTTATTCTGATCAAACTATTTACTGGTTTTGCGCATTTAACGTTACACGTTGTAGAAGCAATAGCAGAGTTTCATACGTCACCTAAAAATGTCTGATTAGCACATCTTTAACTCTAGAAAGTTTCCACTTCTGTTTTGACAAACAGTCTATACCTACCTACTTAATCTTTTAATTTGTTAACTGTCGTTTACACTTGTAATATCCTATTGTCTTCACAATTGTTAGTTACTAATACACTAATTATTTAAACTCCAACGCATTGATGTATAAAAACCCCTCCCACGTGGACTTTCCTCTGTGGATGTGCTAACGTAAATTGTAATCGATACGTGATCAAAATGATTTATGAATAATACAAAACCGTCAATATGTGCACATAATTAATATCTTTGTTTCGTAAAAATTTTAAGGTCAAGAGCTCGGGCAGTAGGCTCGGCACACACTATGCGACTCAATGAGACCTTTTTTGTATGCACATAGGTTCCACCTTTTGTAACTTGTGTTGCAAAACAAAGCGCCAATGACCTTCTCATACCATCCGAGTTAGTTTACTCGAATTTAAATTGTTATTTAATGTTTATTGAAGTATAATCGTTTTATTTACGTTAGATGAGGTAACTGACCGGACCACACATGTAGGAAATGCGTGGTTTGAATATTGGATTAGTTGGATGAGGTGTTTCTGTATCTCTTACTTGTCAGTAGTCGTGACCGTAAAGTTTCCTTTGTCGAACTTGCATATACCGTTAAAGAACTGGCACTTAAAAACTATGAATAGAGAATAATCAAAGAGTTCAAGACCTAGTTTTCAGGCTAGGAATGTTTTGAATATTCCCGATTAGTAACACCTTGGAGCTTTTTTCCCTATCGTAATAGGTATGCTTCAAAAAAAATGTTTAGTTCGTCAACATTATGAACGACACTATCACTGATCGAGAATAGTAGACAAAAAGCAAAAAAAGTCCCGTTCGTCCACACTGAACGAAAAAAACTTTTTTTTTTCCCCGATCGATTCCAACAGTGTTGACGACAAGGTGTTACTGATCGGGAATATTCGAATGATAGCACCAATACTCAATTTAATAGTTTTATATAGCAAGGTACCTATTTAGGGCAGGGATAACAATCTCTTGTAGCATGTATGTAATCTCTTGTAGCATAAACTGTTATAAAGGAAGTACGGTACAGTAGTTTGCACATCTAAATTGCTGCAATTTATCGTCACGTGTGTAACTGGCGTTATTCTGCGCCAGTCAATTGATAGACTAATAGGGGGAGAGCTAAAGAGGAATACAACAAATAATACTGTTAACTGCCGCACTCAGAGACTTCACTTAAAATTAATCAATCATTAACTTTGATTAACCAGCATATCTTGACACTAATGTCAACAAAAATGTTTTTAATCTGACATATTTTTGTTGACTGACTGCGTTCCAATTTATACTTGTCAATTAAAGTTAATGATTGATTAATTTTAAGTAATGACTATGAGTACCGGGGTTAGACTCCGTTCTGGGCACTATCCATCGGCAAAGTTTGCATTTCTTATGAAAAAGGCTGACTCTCCTAATTGCACAGTTTGCAATCAAATCGAGGACGTGCAACATTTGCTGATGGAGTGTGCTCGGAACGAAGTAGAACGCGAGTTGTTTGTGAAGGATTTTAAAATAAATAAATTTGATTTAGGCACAATCCAATCCGTCTTATCTGTACCATATTCGGAGATTATTAAAAAGTTGTGCCATTTAATTATGGTCCTCCACAAATAACTCATATTAAGAATATTATAAAGTAATAATAGTCTTTAAGTAAGCCAATTAATGTAAAAGGGTACGATAGGGCTGACATACGGGGTGTCCGGAAAGTCATGGATTACCTTTTACCTGCTGATGGGCCACATTGAGATCAACCAATAAAAAAAAATGACCATAGTAAAAATGAAATAGTAAAAAAGTCTTATGGTTTCCGAGTTTTTTGATGTTTAATGAAATTTTGGAAAATCTCTACCTTTGATCAGTTTTTTCCATGCCATTTCTACGAATGGAAACTTTTTCGAGTAGGTACTTACAGGTTTTTTATTTTCATCTTGAATCATCCTACTATCTATTGAATACAAGAAAGTTAGGTACATATATCATCTTTTAAATACCTAAAATTTAGGTTGAAACTTAAAATTTTCACCAAAAAAAATTATACCTTATTTTTGATCGGCCCTGGTGAAAACAAAAATTTTATTGGTAGGTAATTTTTTTTTTTATTGAGATCTACAATGTGGCCCATCAGCAGGTAAAAGGTAATCCATAACTTTCCAGACACCCAGTATATCTTTGATAAAAGCCCCTAAACAAAATTAGATAAAAATAAAAAAAAAAACAACAAATAATACCTATTGGACCCTTTGTATCTTTTTCTGACTTTCGAGTAGGTAACTGGTAAGGTAAGATTAAATCTACTTCTTCGCTGGAAAAGGATCAGGGTTTTCCAGGAAAGAAGCCTTTTGTACAGACGCCAGCACATCAAGCTACCCGAAACTGTCAGATTTTCCCAATCAACTTTGAACCTTATGTTTTAGCGATAAAGTTGAAAATCTATTAAAGAAATCTGACAGATTGTAGTAGCTTGATGTGCTGGCGTCTGTACATTTTAATACTGCTACCGTATTGAATCCAACGAAATATCTAAAATGTTACAATTCTTTTTTTTCTTTTTATATAATCTGTAGGCTAAATCCAGGCGGATGATCCGGATCATTCACCTGGGTTTACCCGACAGTTCATTAACCAGTACATTAACCTTTTGCTTACAAAATGAAATACTGTTAACAGGTATGATGTTCTATATTTAGATTTATTTAGTGTGCCACCGACGTATGCTAAGTAATTCTGAACAAAATAAAATAGTTTGTCTGGGTCTTACGCATTGTTCTTTGACCGCCATACTGTTTTTGCCTTTTAGGGTTCCGTACCCAAAGGGTAAAAAGGAACCCTATTACTCCCGCTCCGCTGTCCGTCCGTCTGTCCGTCCGTCTGTCAACAGGCTGTATCTCATGAACCGTGATAGTTATATAGTTGAAATTTTCACATATGATGTATTTCTGTTGCCGCTATAACAACAAATACTAACAAAACAGAATAAAATAAATATGTAACGGGGCTCCCATACAACAGACATAATTTTGCCGTTTTTATAGATAATGGTACGGAACCCTTTGTGCGCGAATCCGACTCGCGCTTGGCCGGTTTTTTTCTATATTCATGCACATCTTTTGTAAACAATCGCGCTGGACGCGAGTACTACGAGCAGCAAGCACCGGAATCTTTTTTGCTTTACTTTTTGCTTGACCAATAAGATCTGCTTTTGTCTTTCTAAAATTTCCTCTCTTACATTCCCATGAATAAATAAATTAAAATCTTTATTGTAGACCACATGATCAATAAAAAACATAATAAATTCATAATAAACTTAATACAGGGTGAAAGTCGTGGCAGGGACATCAACGTACCTCCTGTGACCATGAATTCAGTACATGATTCTCTCTGGACTCCTCTGCGTTGAAATTTTTCGTCGGTATTTAAAAAAAAATCTGGTGTTTCATACAAAAGTGCAATACCTACGCGGACAAAATCCATGGTAACAGATTGCATGTCGATCCCTGCCACCCTTTGTACAGACGCCAGCACATCAAGCTACTACAATCTGTCAGATTTCTTTAATAGATATTCAACTTTATCGCTAAACATTAAGGTTCAAAGTTGATTGGGAAAATCTGACAGTTTCGGGTAGCTTGATTTGCTGGCGTCTGTACTTACTAGTCATCAATGGTGCCGATTCTGTTGTTCACAAACGAAACTAAATTTAAGTTCAGTGCATCTTCTTCTTTCTATTTCGTTAAGAAAAGGACAGAAGATATATACTACTATGCTAGGTCTCTCCTATTGCACGCCATTCTACTTCGGCAACTCTCATCCAGCTGCAAATATTAGTTTAGTCCTGTCAAATTAAGATACTCCATAGACGAGTTTAGACGTGATTAAAAAAATGGCTACTAAAAATACGTTAATTTACGTCAGGCGCTGACTAATTTGACAGACCTCTAAACTAATATTTATCTTCTGTCCTTTTTTTTTAATGAAATAGAAAGAAAAAGATGCACTGAAATTAAATTTAGTTTATTTTGTGAACAAGAGAATCGGCGCCAATGGCTCTCAAACATAAGCTACCACAGCGTGGCAGGTCCAAAAATACATTATACTCGGAAGCCATAAGCGCTTATGTCAAACCAAAAAGATTTGACTTAAGTGTTTATGGTTTCCGAGTCTATGGCCAGATAAAGTGGATTTCAAATCCAGACTGCGTAGTAATAATATTGGAAAGAGGCGACAATGAGAATGTAGTAGTATTTCTAAAAACTTCTTTTAACATTCCAGGAGCTAAAAACATTCTATATGACATCAGTAACTGTGATCTTCGTGGTGGCGATGGCACTGCAGATCCCACGGCTGGGGGTTCCATACCCGGTGAAGATGTGCGTGTTCATCGGCTGGGCAGCCTATGGAGTGCTGCCCACGCTGCACTGGACGTACACGATGGGAGGGTTCGATAACCCCATGGTACAGGTCAGTAGATACAAATGGTTTAATTAACCTGTTAACCGGGGAATTCCGTACACGCTACTGTTTAAGTTTGACGTATTTATACGTCCCGCTCGGTTAACAGGTTAAAAAACGACGGGTTGCACTCCGGGAGTGCCGGCAGAAGTGAAAAACTTGAATATTAACGTTGTGCATTTTTGATATTTTGGAATAGTTAGGGAATAATTTCGCACGAATTGCTTTAATTATCAGTATAAAAGTACTATCATTTATGTGGCAGAATACAATATTTATTTATTGCGCTATCGTACAGAAACATTACAATTTATATTACATTAAAAAGTTTATCTCTCAGAAAAATCAACTTCCATCCACATTCGCGCAAGCGCCCTGCGCTGCCTAAACGAAACAGCAGGCGCAGGCATACATTTTCGCCGCGCCGTAGAAAGAGAGGGGGATACTTCCTGTCCTACGCCGCGCCGGCTGTCTACTCTTCATCCGTCTAAGCAATTTTCGATCAGGTCACGTGTCCTGATGCGAGTTTAACATTTTTTACCCATTACAAAAAAAGTGTACAACGCCGCTAAAGAAGTTTTCACTTCAAAAATAAGGTCGACGTTGCCGGGCCGTAGGCTCAGAAATGTCGGTGCGTATATACATACTCGTATTGTATGGGCAGTCATTCACACACTGTGTCAGTCTGGTGTTGGCGCTAGAGCTTTAGTACCTAGGTTGCATCCATTAATTACGTAAGAACAAATTATACAACATTATGTTTAGTATATGGCAAACCCGAAACACGTGTCTAGTATTTTTATGTAAATAATCTATGTACAAAATTTCAAAACTGTATCATGAAAAATCACGAAGTTATAAGCTTGTTATGTTGTATACCTGATTGTCCGTACAAAAAGTTGGTTACCACTTAACACGCGCCACCGGCCGACCGTCTGTAACCTGTGTTGTGCTCATTTGTATATGATTTCGGATTTGTACTTAGTGTCGCTCGGTGTCCAACTTGTTACTATTTTAAAATATTTTTGGGACAAAATATAACATGGTGTAAAAACTATTGGAATCGATACTTATTCTGAACAAACTATATTCAGGTTTGCAGAATACTAAAAATAATGTTGTATAAATGGTGTCCTAGAACCAAAAATTCGAAGACATGTCATCATGTGGTAGATAACAGCCCACTCTCTCTCGAAAGAGAGGAGGCTGTGTCCCAGCAGTTAGAGACAGACATTCTAGACTGATTATTATAAACAAAACGTTTGTTTGTAAATGGTATCTAGATCTCACTTCCAGGTGCCATATTATGACGGCTTAGTGCCATCATGATTCCAGTGTAAGAGAGAGAGACGGAGCTATACATAACCGATAGCGCCATCCCTTTTTCGCACTGGAATCATGATGGCACTAATACTTCGTAATACGGCCCCAGGGATTTTTTCAATAACTCCCTTGTAGATATTGCGGTGATTTAGATATCAGAAGATTTTTACTTGACCTAATCCCCCCAATTAAAAAAAATGCGCAGCTAAAAATTATCAATTTTATTTATCTTATCATTACGTACTCATTCCTTTGTATAATAAATAATAGAAATTTAATCGTAATAATTGTATTTGTGTTATTTCAGATGTTCTTCCCTAGAGTCATAGGGATGTACGTCATCAGTGGGACTGCGTTCGTGATATACGCCTTCAAGGTACGTTGTTCATTATTATCAACCCTAGATTACGAAACTATCGTAAAATTTACGACGGCAAAATCATAATTCCTGAAAAAAAAAACAAAGTTAAAATTATAAACAAAGTTAATATTATAATTACCTACTCTTTTTTGCAACCATGATTTCACCCAGCATTTTCTTTGAACACGTTTCTTTATGATATTAATAATAATATTCCAAAACTTTCACATAACGCCATCTAGTCCCAAACTAAGCAGAGCTTGTGCTATGAGTACTAGACAACTGATAAACATACTCATACATCATATATGTTAGCAACAATTGCAGAAACAAAAAAAAAGTAAATCCAGGCGCGACATCGTTTTCGAAATGGCTGATGCTCTTATGGAATCGCACCTAAAAGAAAGAATAAATACTCCAACATTGCGACGAGATATCAAATAGTTCATAAAAGGTATCTTAGGTATTGAAGCTATTCCTGAAGCGGCAATTATACAAGAATCAAATTCTAGAAAAACATGTGCCTTGTGTCAGTGTAAAGCTAGCAAAATGACAACTAACTTTTGCATGAAATGTAAAAGAGCCATATGCAGAGCGCACAACATGAATATGTGTTCAAACTGGGTAGAGTAAAAAGAATTAAACTATTTTCATTATTATGTAATCTCTTAAACCCAAAGAATAAGTAATTGTAATTTCTAAAATAATTAAAATTTATGATTCGTTAATTTATTTTCCTGTCGTATTTTTTACGAATGTTTAGTAAGAACGTCACTTATAGGATAGTTTAGTAATCTAGGGTTAACTATAATCATGTTAGATCCACAAGGAGCTGACGTGGCGACTTGGCTTCGTTTATGAGAGATTCGCCAAAAAAAGGCTACAGAACGAGATATACTGTGTGTGTCTATGGGAGACACCTATGTATACCCAACAGGGCTACAGTAAAATTTGATAATGGCGACGATTCCCTTGTTCACAAATTAAACTAAATTTAAGTTCAGTGCATCTTTTTCTTTCTACTTCATTAAGAAAAGGACAGAAGATATATATTAGTTTAGTCCTGTACAATTAGTCAACGCCTGACGTAAATTAACGTAATTTTAGTAGCCAATTTTTTAATCACGTCTATACTTGTCTGTGGAGTATCTTAATTTGACAGGACTAAACTAATATTTATCTTATGTTCTTCACTATCACTACATAGTATAAAACAAAGTCGCTTCCCTGTCTGTCTGTCCCTATATATGCTTAGATCTTTAAAACTACGCAACGGATTTTGATGCGGTTTTTTTTAATAGATAGAATGATTCAAGAGGAAGGTTTATATGTATAATACATGCATAATATAGTAGAGAAACACTGATTATTTTAGAGGTTTCTAATGTGATGTCGTAAATAAACACATTTTTTTGAGCTTACATTGTAAACGCTGGCTGAACCCGTCGAGATAGATCAAAATAATGTACTACAGTATTGTACACCTTAAAAAGGTCTACAAAAAAGTCCGCGATGGTATATGTCTATCTCTTAGGGAATAACCCACAATAACCATTTTTATCCTATACTTTTTACGAAAAAAAATTATCAGTGTTTCTCCATTGCACCCGTGCGAAGCCCGGTCGGGTCGCTAGTTTCTTAATGAAATATAAAGAAAAAGATGCACTGAACTTAAATTTAGTTGTCATCCTGAAATTTTGCATATACGTTGTCAGGTGTACAGAAACGTACATAGGGTATCTTTCATCCCGAAAAAAATGCTGTTCCTGAGGAAAACAACAATAACATTATTTTGATAATAGATGGCGCCACGTGTCATTTCGAATCATAATTGAATTATATTAGAAATCTAAATTAACGCAACAGCGGCAAAACCTACTGCAATATAAATTCTACAGTAACTCTGTCTGTATGTTACCTTTTCACGCCTAAATCACTGAACGGATTTCAATCAAATTTAGCAAGGAGAACTGGAGAAGCATACTGGCGAAGGATATAGAGTACATTTTGTCCCGCAGTGCTATTCTGTAAAAAAATCACCGTGAGAACTTAGGTGAAGTGAGCGGGAAGTGAGCTGTCATTAGGGATTAAAACTATTGACACTGCTCACTTCAAGCTCACTTCACTTATTATGATTTCACGGTGAGATTTTTATAGAATCGACTGGCTGATAGCACGTTCCCATGGGATAATTTCCGACAAGCGAAGCCACGTGCTGAAGCTATTTTAACGTAAGGGAAAACAAGTGGTACAATACAGTTCCTCATAAGTCTCAATTACATTCCAGGTGCCAGAACGCTGGTTCCCCGGCAAGGTGGACTACATCGGCCACTCGCACCAGTGGTGGCACGTGCTGGTGTTAGGCGCGCTCTACTATTGGCACAACTCCGGCATGATGTACGTACAGTACCGCATGAACCATGGCTGTGCCAACACCATGCGGATCTTTTAGACTTAGAAAACACGTCATGAGGACTTCTACCTCATCGAATGAAAACCAACGTGTGACATTTTAAAAATGCTACAAGGATATTTTGATATTTTGGCGCCTGAATCATATTGGTTAATATTTGTGAAACTGTCACAGAAAATGTATTGAAAGAAAAAGAAAGAAAGAAAATACGTTTATTTGCGGCAAACATGACGCAGAAAAAAACACAACACAAAAAAGAAAAAGTGGGGGGAAAGTATGCGTTACATCCACGCAAAAAAAGTGGCAAAACAAAATGGCGGCGCTAGTTCCGATTTTGCCCACGCGTCTAAATCTAGACCTTGTAGCGTTGTAGATGCGAATTTTACCTGAAGCCAGGTTAAGTGGAAAGCAAAGTATGCCTTATTTTAAAGGTGCTTAAGGCCTTATTAAAATATAAATTGTTTTAAGTATTCTTAATTGTTAAGAGGCTGTTTTAAAGCATTTCAAATCTACCACTGCCTACTAAACTGTGGAGCAGTCAGGAAGGTTATAGAAATCATTCTAGCGAGAACTATTTCTTAAGTTTCTTTCTATTTAATCATGAATAAATATACTCTATCTACAAACGAAAATGTACTGGGCTACGTTTAAAAAGTGGCTTATTTAAAAAAAATGTGATACTCTACTGCTCAATGTAACATTTCTTGATATTAAATAACTAGTAAATTTCGAAAAGGTTGTATTATCTCAATTTAGTTATGAATTTATACTTTAATTGTATAGTTTGAATTTGAATCTATCATTAAAATAATTTATTTTCAATAACCACATTTAAAAGAAATATTGTAATTTCTCATTCTTAATAACATTATTATGCTAGAAATAAGAGAAAATACTCATAAACTATCGAAGTACGAGCTGCATTCCGATTTATCAAAGTAAGACTGACATGGGTCCATTTATTTATATAACACAGTACGACACAACTTGAAAGTTTCCATTGGTATGTCTGTGGATGTACCAGGTACCTAATCAAATGACGAACAAAAGCAGACGCTTATTTTTGCTGTACACAGAAGCTGTACGTGAAGCGTTTTTTTCCTTTTGATTTGTACAGACGCCAGCACATCAAGCTACCCGAAATTGTCAGATTTTCCCAATCAACTTTGAACCTTATGCTTTAGCGCTAAAGTTGAAAATCTATTAAAGAAATCTGACAGATTGTAGTAGCTTGATGTGCTGGCGTCTGTACCTAATTTGGTGGACTAGTTGAAATTACTTGTGTTCGGCACATTTTGCCGATGGAACCTTAAAATTGTGTCGCAATGTACTGTGTAGCTTTTCATCACTTTTGCAGACGCATTTGTTTTTCTTAAATAGAATAATCGTACAATCATGTCCAGTACCATGACATGTTATAGATCTGCAGGCTAATTGCGTAACACAATATTACAATCATTTTGAAACATATTGCTAATCCATTGCTCCGTATGTTCGAAAAATGTGTTAAATAACGTAAATAACGCAATAAATGTTGTTGAACTGCCAAAATAAAACCCATTGCTACTGATAGTGTGTTACGCAATTAGCCTGCTGATTTTAAATTGTGTCAGACTGACATGTTTCCATTTAATTTATATAAATTGCTGGACATGATACGACACCACCACGTTTGCTCAACACATAAGGGTTGTAACTTTTCAAGAACGTTACAGCCATTTTGATTCATGCCTGAGTTGGTTAGACCTTAAAAAATACGAAAATTCTGCTCACGTAATACTTGAATGGCCCCTATATTGTGTAGCTTACTTCTCATCATTCTCGCAGCTACAAAATAGAGTAATCGTACAATTATGCGTAGTTTCATGACATTTTATAGATCAGAGGGGCAATCCTCGTAATTTTAAGAACGTTCACAGTCTGATCTCAGTCTCATCAATGTGTCAAAAACTTTTCAAAATGTAGGGAAAAAAAATCCCTACATTTTGACAAGTTTTTGACATTTGTATGTCGCCGAGATGACTCAGATGACATTGCGAATAGATTTTGAACGTTTTAAATTACGAGAATTGGTATTCTGATTATAAATTATGAATAAATATGAGACTAATTCGTTTTTATTGCGTTTAAAACACGCGTAGGTAGTTTTATTATATGGTCTTAAAGGCCTAATTATATTTTTATCAAATATCACGAATTAAACGTTTGAACATTTGTTTGTTCTTTACAGCTAAGACTTTTTGACATCTGTGATTCGATTGTAAATGTGTTAAAGTTTTTAAATGTTATCTACTTATTATTTAAATTATCTTAATCAAGTGATTCTTATAGTTATTTTTATATTTCTATGGTTTGGGAGTTGGGTTTTGTATGATGAAACATAAATTATTAAAATGTTGAGTGGTCTTTAATTGTTTTTATTCTTATCACCTTCCCGATTCGTTGTATGTACTAACGCATTATTGTTTTCAAATAATTGTGCTACGGATCCCGTACCTTTAATAATAATAAATGCATATCGACTTTTGCAGACTGCTCCCGCATAGATAATGCGGGAGCAGTCTGCAAAAGTATGCATTGTTTATTGCCCAGAGCCTATCACTGTCATCTTGGAACCATCCACATAAGATGATTTAATAGAATAGGTAAACGCAAGGCCATAAAAAGACGAGAGGGTGGTTATTGCTGGCTGTCAGTTTTAATAGTAATTTATTCTACATTTTCTGTTGTATCATTATTTACAAATTCCATAAGTACTAAGTTATAGACTAATTGTGAGTACTAACTACAAGCGGAACCTCCGTTCGATTTGAGGACCCCACACCCTTGCCGTCTCCTTGTAAGTAAAATTAAATAGAACGCCATCTAGTGTGCAGTAGCTAAAACGGCTTCAAAGTTAGTTCAATGACTTTTTGCGTGGTCTTGCTATTGCGCGCTAGATAGAGTTAGCAGTATGATAAATGACCAATTTCCTAGTTCAAAATAATAAATGTCGAATTAACCCTTAGCTGGTATCGCCTTTTTTGGCAACACTACCGGTATCGTGGGTCATATTTTACCCATACCAAAAAATCTGTTGTAGAACGTAGATTTTTTTATTATTTGTATAAAATATGGTTAGTTATGAAATAAAAAAACATTTTTTTACCAAATTATCTTGATTTAATTTTAGAATATAAAAAAAATATCATGTTTTACACGCATTTGTAACTAACCTAATTTTTTGGCACTTTTTGGTTAGTGTGAACTTAAAACATAAAAAAAAAATAGAAATGTAAGAAAAACGCTATGTTCGCTTCTGGGTCAAATTTGACCCACGATACCTACTAAGGGTTAAAACTGTTTATTTTTTTTTTAAGTTTTGACTGTCACGGTGGTCACACGGTGTTGACGGTGTCCGCAAACAATGGGTTTTCTATTGTGTCTGTTGTCTGGCAGTGAACGTGTTAAGTAAGATATAGAAAAAGCAGAATTTTGAATTTACATTATATGCCATAGTTGCCTGGTAGGGTCTCTAGTGGTTGCTCGGCTGCCTAGCGCGGGAATTGAGATCCTGAGTTTGATTTCGGGGTCAGGCAAAGTTAATAGACATTTAATTTTTGAGAATAGGGTAGATTATTTATTATATGAAGTCGTATCTACCAATTTTATATTGAATCGATATTAATAAAATTTTGGTAAGTATAATTCTGGGTTTTCAACAAATTCTAAAGTTTTGTTGGTTGTGTTTTTGATATAGGTTTTGTAGGTTTATTGTGATGTGGTAGCCGCAATAAATTGCTAATCGTATTTCTAGGAAGGTCACGAACCTTTCAATATAGGATTGAGTATTAGAAATATATAACAGATAACAGGGTTTATAATACGTACTATGAAGGTATCCACTTACTTTTTTACTTATCACCGATAGAATCCAGTAGGTAACTAAAATGTACAGACGCCAGCACATGAAGCTACTACAATCTGTCAGAATTCTTTGATAGATTTTCAACTTTAGCGCTAAAGCATAAGGTTCAAAGTTGATTGGGAAAATCTGACAGTTTCGGGTAGCTTGATGTGCTGGCGTCTGTACATAATGATTCAATCCACGTTCAACATTACAAACAGCATAAATACAAAAACTCATTTCAAAGATCTGTAAACAAACAATCCAATCCATATCATAGCTGAATACTCAAAAATAAAATTGAAAAGCTCAGCTCCATCAAACAAAATAGTGATTTCACATATCAGCGAGTACGTATCCTTTTAGTTGTTGCATAAATGAATACTGTCAGCGGACATATTCGCGCTCACACACCGAGTAAACCGAAAGGTTTGGGAATGGAAAAACAAAAAGATAAACGATCCAATATTTTCATTGCGCCGATGAATGGCTCGAGTGTTGATTCAGCGTAGTGGAAAAATGATGCCTACAATGGATACGTTTTTGTCGTATAGCAAGTAATCTCGTCTGCATGAGCGATGTTTAAAAGATTCGACGATAAAATATAATTGCTCTGTGGTTGACTTTACGTACTTATTGTATGTCTCTTGATTTGAATCAAATACCTATTTATTAACTCATCGAATGCTGTAATTAGAGACACAATAGAAAGACAATTGCTTATGTCGAACTGTGTAACTTAAGACATTCAAAAGTTTAAGGCGGTAACTTATTTGTAATCTGCCGGTAAAAGTAGGTTAACCAGGTAGTTTATATATTTATCTTCTATTATTCTATCTATGTAAACGTATCTTATTAAGAAAAAAAATTTAGCACCAGTACCTATCTGCCCAGATTTTTGACGTCGACATCCTGACGATAAGCATTGATCTTCTGAGCTAATGCTACGGTCCTGAAGCTCGCGGATTTTTATTCACTCTTAATGCTGAAATTCTGCCAAACTTCCACATAGATACCTGTCACAAAAGAAATCAAAAAGAAAATAATGATTAGGTACAGACGCCAGCACATCAAGCTACTACAATCTGTCAGATTTCTTTAATAGATTTTCAACTTTATCGCTAAAGCATAAGGTTCAAAGTTGATTAGGAAAATCTGACAGTTTCGGGTAGCTTGATGTGCTGGCGTCTGTACAACTGTTTTACTTACTTGAGAAAAAAAAAAAAAAAAGCTATAATCGGAATATTGACAGTAGTCTTTTTCATGTTGAGCTTAGGCAACATCGTCGATTGCAAAATTTAGATCAGACGAGTGGATATTTGATTGGCAGTTGCAAAAAGCTGCATGTGCGGAGTCACAAATTAGCTGGGTCAGTGCGCGATACTAATCGAGCCCCACGTCAAATCGCTCGAGTCCCGCGGGACGCGCGCGCTGACGGATTGCCGCGCGATTGACGCCGACGTCGCCGCCGCGTCGACGTCACGTGTCGGCCTCGTTCAGTGTTACATTACTGATAACATGTTTGATCTTGTATCTTTGATGCTAAGTAATGCAATTCGCAGTCCTTCCGCCATTCCTTCGATTACAATCTTCGAGTACTTGCACAAAGTAGCGGGGCAGAAATCGCTGCAGGTTGATCTACGAAAAGAAACAGTTACAATCTTTACCGGTTTCGGTACCGACTTGTCTTTACGGGAGCCTGCGTATTACTGTTTACAATGTTCGATTTCGCGACTATTTTTCAAGTCGAGTTGATTCCTAATCATAAAGTAGTGCATTTATCAGTCGTAGCTCTTTTGTTTGTGCAGAGAGGTACACCCAAGCCTTTGGGCAAAGCTGAAAGTATTTATCCACACTTTATCACTAATAAATCTCGTAACTCTTCATTGCTCTTAACCGTAAGGCCAAATTAATTTGAATCTAGGAAAAAAGCTAGTCTTTGTATAAGGACTAGTCTAGGAAAAAAAAGAAAAAAAAATGATATTCTGACTAACTTTCAGCTTTGCTATTTTATTTTAAAACCCCCCCAAATATTGTTTTGACAACTAAAATACTAGTTTTTAAATTATATAAAGCGATCAATAGAATTACCATAAAAAAATTTATTAAAATCTCGATTATGATTGTAAATGTTTGCTTAGTCAATCCCTAGCATCGGTGGGATGACACTGACAGCTCATTCCACGCAACTTTTCACGGTGAGATTTTTACGGAATCGACATTCTGCATACTTAGGTATAGCAAAAAGTAGTACTATCTCGGCAAAGCCATTACGAGTTATCTGTTCGCCATTTGTTAACTGCCTAGACTTTTAGCTAAACGGCGTCGTTCAACTAGCGACCTGAATGATATTCAGCCACTCAACCAAACAGCTAGGCAAATGACTTAGATCGCTAACGTTTAACTACTTGCCTAGCCTATAGCGGAAGTTGTTTATAGTAGTTTTGAAAAATGACAAAATGCATGTTTATTAACAAACTTGGTAGTAAAAACTGGGCAGTAAAACTAAATAAAAATGAGTAATAATAATTTTTTAAATGCATAAGTAAATAAGTATTTAAGTTAAGCCATTTCACTGCTAGAATAAGTCGGTGAGAAATCGAACTAGGAAGTAGTGCTCGCCGGCCGCTGCCGAGCACCGTTCGCTGCGCTCGTTCGGCTCGCGCGCGTTTTGTCACAGTCCTAACCCATGTAGTCGAGATCGCCTGTCTTCTGCTACCAATTAGGCATGCGCGTGGTTGATCACAGTTCCATCCTAACCTATGAACTGCCGTACTATTTACCTAACTGTCCATTCCAACATTTTTACTTCTACTTGACTATTTTTGTACTGACATTGTAGGATTAAATAACCGACAAATTTACTTTTCATTACTGTTCACGTTTTAATTTAACAACCACCGAAAAATTAAATAACTGCTCGTTATTTTTTTTCAACTGATTTTAATAACTTCCCTAATCTTTAAATAACAGTTGTTAAAATCATTTGTTTCCTTATATTTTCACCCTATTATATAAATGACCTAAGCGTCAGCCAATCAGTTCATTAAATTTTGTACTAGTAAGTATTAGAAAAATTGGATTAGTTGAACGGCGCCGTTTAGTTAAAAGACTAGGCATTTAACTGAATGGCTGATTAAGCTAGTTGACGGCGACATATCTATAAATTATAACTGTGTACGCTGCGTCGTTGACTCTTGTAGTAACATTCGCTAATCGCGGTTAAAGCGTAATTATTAGCATAAAACCGGCATGCATCGCGTTCACGTCCGCCCACAGGCAGATGCACGATCAACCATTACACTTTATTGCTTCTCTATGCTAATTTATCTTTTTTTAATTCATCAAAGACTTTTCACTGAGGCTGTAAACTATTTTTTGTTAACATAAAAAATATAGGGCACGCGACAACATCTCTGGGTGAGGAAGGCATAAATCACCCGCCTTTTTTGTAATCAATTATTATAATTGATGAATCTAATTCTGCGGGATTTAAATGCAAATTAACGACTTTTTAGTTTGTTTTAATTAATGGCATAATGAAAGAATTTTCTTGAAAAAATATATGACAAATGATTGCTAAATACTCATTGATGTATAAAAAACAATACATCAATGTAAATACTGGATGTAGGCAGTTATTGCTACGGAAATCTCTCGTAGCAACTGCTACGAATACATACATCTGAAAAAATTCATTATTTGAAATAATGTGTGTTATCATAAAAATTTAAAAATTAAAAAAAAATCCTACACCATCTTAATTTATTGAATAAAAAAAATAAGGAACATAAAACGAAGGAAGTAAGTAGTCATTTCGCCGACAAATTACCACTAACGCTCGTAACTAATTTACTCGGCGTGTTTTAGTCAATAACTCACAATTTGAACATCACAGTGGGTGTTTGTATAATAAACAAAGTATATAGGTACCTATGTAGTGTAGGTGTGTGAAGGGAGGTAGGTTCGCCATGATTAATCACGCCACATGAATATGCATGGGAGTTAGGGCTGTCAGCCGCCGCACCGTCTTTAAACAATATCAAATTAAACATGTAGGAGGTACGTGTACCTACTCGCTACCTGAACGTGAATCTACATAAAACATTCACGTTTTGTTCCTGATTTTGTTAAAGACTTAGGCCTTTTCAGTGTTATAAGAATATTAAACAGGCTTCGTGAAGAAAAGCGGCTTTTCTAGTCTAATATCGGATACGTGTAATATTTACCTTTGATGATGAAACTTTTAATGTTTTGAAATGAAGCTAGTAATAATTATTACATAAGTATTTAGTGAATTCCTTCTTAATATAGTTTACCTAAATGTCTAACTATTCTATTGTATAATGTCTAGGCACGTGCAACGAGACATTTTTATTGCCACGTTAATTAGAGAGAAAATCTTATATTCTTTAAAAAGGCTTCCCATCATTCCATCACAACTCGTCTCCTCAAAATTAAAAAAAAAAAACAAAATAAATTGGCAACACAAACAACCAGAGACAAGCACGCGCGCCCGCACACGACACACCGCACAGTAAACAAAACGCACGATCACAAACGCCTACCATTATTATTTCTACGAGCATTATCATCTAAATCGCATCGCGCCACCATTTACGGTGTTTAGGTATTTACACACTATTGTTAGTGGCGTTGTGTATAAAATAAACATTTGTTACGGCAGAAGGGACCGGCCAACAATATCGGGCGCGCGTATATCCCGAATTACCATTAGAATGGAGCCGTCTGATGTATGGCCGTTGCTTTACTTTGCACCAGGTTCGCGCTCTTTCATCATGAGAATCGGTTTTGGGTTATTACTGTGGAACAACGTAAATATGCACTTTGTACTGGTTTGCGGTATTATAAATAATGCTTAAGCATTTAATGTTAAATTTCGAAATTTCTCTCTAAAAATGCATGTGAGGCTGAGGTCGTCTACACAATGTTGTGCGTCTCTTTGCACAATTTTCTTTTTTCTAATTCGTAGTCTATGTACGTAATCTTTCGATAACCTCCAGTTTTCATTACTTATCTCATACCATGATCGTCATAGTTCGTCAAGTTTGAAAACCAGACAAAGAAATTATAAAAAAACGCGACATTAAAATATAATTTCCTTTAGAAGAGAAATACGAAACAAGCGTTGAACAATATTTGATGCATAATGGATCAAACAACTCTTTGAGCTGCACTCGAAACAATTAAATAATAATGCAATCTGGGAACGATATTTGCTTTGTAAATGTCCTAACGAGGGGGTGCTTGATGAAATCTAAACTGAATTTACACGGGGCGTTGCGTCTGTCGCTGATGACACGAGCCTTAAATGAGAGGATAGTTGTAGAATAAATAGAAAGATAGAAGAGGGATTGGTTACTTGGTGGCCGGCACGTGTGCGTCGCGTGGCCGCCGCGTGGCGTGGGATCGCCTCGCGCCTTGCATTGTGCCCCTCGTGTCGCCTGTGGACATTTGCGGGAAAATGAGGGTATTTATAATTCGAACAGGAAATATTACACGCTAATTTTGTCACATTCGGGCAATAGATTGATTTTCTGCGGCGTGTTAGGATTAAGTTATTTATGGATTCCGTAGTGCAATGACGTGCGGTTTTGTTTGGTTGAAATGGAAAAAATACTTTGTTGATAGACACTACAACCAAACCAAAATTGCAGAAAATTTTATCTGCAATTTTGGATTTGATTGTAGTTTCTATCAACGATCTGTCTTTTTTGAAGTGTTTATTTTAAAATCTGGAAAAAAATGGCAGTAGGTTCCTACCAACATTTAACATTGATAAAGGGATGTTCATAAATATATTTACAACTAGCTGCGCCCCGCGGTTTCACTCGCATAAGGTTCGATCCCGTAGGAATATCGGGATAAAAAGTATTATATGTGTTAATCCTGGTTATAAAATGTCTGTGTGCCAAATTTGGTCCAGCTATTTGAGTGCGAAGCATGAATTTTATTTTTTTGTGACAAGCCGATGTCATTATTGGGTTGTTGTATAAGTCTTTGCAATAGACTTACAACAACCCAATAATGACATTTTGTGGTCTCTATAATGACATCGTTTTGTGACAAAAAAATAAAATCCAATGTGGTCGCTATGTGATCACTGCCTGGCTAAGGGATAATATTAGTGTGATGTTCTCGTGAAAAACCTGCAGGGTACCTACAGGATAGCGTCACGGATGATATACCTAACATTCCTTAACCTACTGCACACCATCCTCAACCACAAAACAAAGCAACATCAAAACACCATCAAACTCAAACACTAGTTACAATATACGCCATAAATTCAATCGTAATTATATGTAGTGGAAGTAACTGCCCCGGGAACTACAGTTATAGCCTTACGAGTAGTTACGGGCCATGTGATTGAGTTCCACCAAGAATTTCATTAGACAGATCTCCCCTTGCTTTACTCCGGGCAATTAAACTATACTCACTGTCTGCGAATTAAATAACTAATTAAATGTTTTAAAGACATTGTAAATAGAATTTGTGTAGTTTGGCCACTGGACGGAGTAAAGGGGTAAGTTTTGATTGTCGCAGTGCTTGATGGATTTATGACTTGAGATTTGAGTTAAGTGCTTCAGCGAAATTGTTAGTTTGGCTAAATTGTTTAGGAGAGGTTTTTGGAGATTGATTGATTCTGTCTATTTGAATACATGATGGGAGGAACCCACAGAAAAATCTTGTTACTATTGTCTGGTCGAACTTACTTATAACCTCCTGAAACCCAGCTTTTCAAAAACCTCGTAGACTCAACGTACAATTTTATCAATGTAAATTGAAAAATTAAAAAATATACCTATCACACAATATCAATTCACTATCTGTCAAAACGCGAACGTGGCTTCCTATAGATTTTAAAGCTGGACCTTACAATAGAACTTTATTATGTCCAAAATTTTGTATAACGGGTTTCAGGAGGTTAAAGGGAAAAATCACCTAGCTAATACTGCAATGCTATTCTGTAAAAATCTCACCGTGAGAACTTAGGTAAAGTGAGCGGTAAGTGAGCGCTGTCATTCCGTAATGGCCCCTGCCATTACGGAATGACACTATTGACACTATTAACACTACTTGACACTATTAAGTGCTCACTACACATAATATGATTTCACGGTGAGATTTTTACAGAACTGACCGGCTGTTCAGTGTTCTCTTTCATAGAATTCAAATAGTTTCTGCAAACATTTTTTTGTTTGCTTAAAAACTCTTCTTCTAGCTAATATGTTGGTATAATACAGTCCTTTTTTGTCATCTTTTTGTAGATATCTACGTACGGTAGTTACTAGATGACCTTAGATTCTACGCATTGATTTCTTCCCCGATTACAGAGCAAAGGGTTCGGATTGGTAATGAAAGGCGATTCTGTAAATAAATCAACAACTGTCCGGCGGCGACCGCATTAAAAGATAACATCTCAATTTGCGAAGTTAGCGGAGGCTGGAGAGCCTCGGGACTAATTAATTTAGGTTCTAAGAGTGCGCTATTCTTACTTTCTATAATCGATTAGGTACCAGGAATGAAGACAGTGAAACTTCTTTGAATTACTTGTTTAAGAGAAAACATTTTTTATTTTAATGAAAAATTCAAAATTTGCTAACCTAATCCAATCCAAAGATGCTTGAATGTAGGTTTCTTGCTCTCATAGGTGGGTACAAAAAGTTAATTTGTATAAATATTACTGAGCTTTTTACAACTTTGTCACATATGATTCTAAAGTAATTATTTATTCGCTACTGCTCGCTGACGTCATCACTATCTAGATTTGCGAACACAAACGTTCCTAATTCGCACGATATCGCCAATGTTGGCCACACCAATACACGTGACGACCGTACTGATAGTACCCAACTATGCGCATTTTAGGTACTATATTGTAATCTGAGAATAAAACTAACAAGGAAACCTCGCGAGGTGTCCCTCACCGATTTAGTTGCGGCTTTACTATAATAATCTACATGAAAAATGATGAGATACGTATTTTTTCTTTTTTGCTAACAAACGTTTTGAAGAGGTGAAAATCACCCTCAAAGTTCGTACCCCAAAATGATGGTTTGCAGTTTTCACATATTTCTAATAAAATTTTTCCAAAATGACTTTAACCATGCATAAAAAAATATGAAAAATACCTTTATTCACATATTTATAAGACTTAAAATTGGTCCCATTCAAAAATAGTATTAAAAATAACAAAAAAATTCATAACCTATAGTTATGAATTTTTTGTTATTTTTAATAAAAAATTTGTATATCCACAATTCTTATAAATATGTGAATAAAGGTATTTTTCATAATTTTTTATGCTCTTTTTAATGGTTAAAGTCATTTTGGAAAATTTTTATTACAAATATGTGAAAACTGTAAACCATCATTTTGGGGTACGAACTTTAGGGTGATTTTCACCCCTTTAAAACGTTTGTTAGCAAAAAAGAAAAAATACGTATCTCATCATTTTTCATGTAGATTATTACAGTAAAGCCGCAACTAAATCGGTGAGGGACACCTCGCGAGGTTTCCTTGTTAGAAAAATTACTGTGCTGTCTCATAACCTGAGTGAATTTGAGTGGTAATGGAAAAATTACCATGCTAGAACAGTAAAAAATCTTATGTTATACAGTAAAATTTATTGGACAAATAAAAAAACCTAGTGAATTTTTCCCAATCTCACTCAGAAAATTTTCTGTAGATGTCACTTGCACTCACTTTACAGTGACGAGCACAGTAATTTTTCTAAGAATTTTCTCTCCGTGTACCACGCGGGCCCAGTGCGAAATGGTAGATGACAAATGTCTTACAATTTTTGGCTATAGGACATGTCGGTTTCGTCTACGATGTTTTCCTTCACCTTTTTGAGAGCAGTGGTGATGAAATTATTTACACAATGTAACGCTCCTGTCTGAATGAGGGTTTTCTGAAATGACGTTCACTAGGTGGCAGCACTGAGACGTCCGGTCCGAGCGCCTATATTTTCTTTAGTCCTGACTGAATGAAAAACGAATGAATGAAACGAATGATGAACGTCATCATATATTTTAAATTCATTGTCGAAATGGAAGACCCCTTGCCAAAGTGGCGCCAACTGGTGGCGTTAATTTGTATGAAAACCCTCATTGGAACATACAACTCATAAGTCCGGGCCGCTACCATTGGGGCACCACTGCGCTCTCTGCTATAATAGCGCTTTCCTCTAATTCCAACATACTACGATTAACAACCATTTTGTCAACACTAATGACCCAGAAGTGTTCCTCAACCAATAATTACAGTGTTCTTTGAAGAAACTTGATTCATACAAAGTTACAAATTCAATCTTTAACAATTGGCAAAAGACGTTGTTCGCGTTTTTGTCCAACAAAACAAATCTCATCTCCATATACCTAGATAAACATGTATACTATTCAAAAGGTTCGTACATTATGTTGTTTATCTCAATAAAATAAAGAGGGCGTTTTGTGCGAATGAGAGCACGTAGGCTCGTCGTGGAAGCCTTCATCTCTGAGGAGCCGCCAAAGATCGGTCCCATTGTGATACCGACTCGGAATCTGCATAATTTCCATTCATTAAAGGAACGAAATGATTAATAATAGGGATCTCTGGGTCTTGGTACTTCGGGTTGACCATGTTGCTCAGAGGAGGTGGGACAAGAGTTGAACTGCGAATTTCAAATGCTCTTTGCTTGAAAATTATGTGCATCTCCGTGTTGCTGTGCTGATTATCTTTCTCGGCATTACGTCATATATGAGCTTTAGTAAGTCGAATCTAAGTAATTTGACGCTCCATCTTTATCCTAAAGATTTTTACAAGTCATTTGCAGTGCCAATGTTTGTACCTCCCTAGTAGTTTCCAAGTAACGTAACCCTCCTTTAACTACTTATACGTTTTAACCAGGAGGAAATCACGTCCTATTTGTAGAAATTAGGTATAGAAAATTGAGTAAATCATTTATAATTCATTAATCATTATCATTACATAGTATAAAACAAAGTCGCTTCCCTCTGTCTGTCCCTATATATGCTTAGATCTTTAAAACTCCGCAACGGATTTTGATGCGGTTTTTTTTAATAGATAGAGTGATTCAAGAGGAAGGTTTATATGTATAATACATGCATAATATAGTAGAGAAACACTGATAATTTTAGAGGTTTCTAATGTGATGTCGTAAATAAACACATTTTTTGCGTTTACATTGCAAACGCTGGCTGAACCATTCGAGATAGATCAAAATAATGTACTACAGTATTATACACCTTAAAAAGCTCTACAAAAAAGTCCGCGATGGTATATGTCTATCTCTTAGGGATAACCCACAATAACGATTTTTTATCCTATACTTTTTTAATGGCTCTAAAATTATCAGTGTTTCTCTACTATATTATGCATGTACTATACATATAAACCTTCCTCTTGAATCACTCTTATCTATAAAAAAAAACCGCATCAAAATCCGTAGCGTATTTTTCAAGATCTAAGCATACATAAAGACAGACAGACAGCGGGAAGCGACTTTGTTTTATACTATGTAGTGATCAGCATTGCACCCGTGCGAAGCCGGGGCGGGTCGCTAGTTAATTTATAATCCAACAATTTTAATAGTTTTTTTTTATCATTGTTCGGTTCAACCAAAGCACCTGCCATCTAATCTCGTCACCACCCTTGGTTGACTGGTAGAGAATGCCTAAGGCATTAAGTCCGCCTTTGTACCGTTTTGTGTGCGAAAAGTTTAAATAAATAAATTATAGAATTTAACTATCCTCGCCTAGAATCGTGGTCGCCACACTCCGAGACGTTACAATCGGCTGAGATTTTAGGCAAAATATTATCTTGCGAGTTCCTATTCCTATATTAGAAAATTAAACGAGTATTGAGGAGCTAAGGGTTTGAATATTCAAAGGGAATAAATTAAAGGGTAATGTAGGCGCGGCGTCGTCAAACAAAAGAGGGAAAACAAATTATTTTCGTACATCATGATGGCGGCGTTACTTTGTAGCGAGGAGCGGAAAGTGACGTTTTATACAGTCTATGCTTATAATTTTCGTTGAATTTTGAATGTTTTGGCCTTTGGGTGTTCCTGTGAGTAATACGGTTCGTAATGTTTTTAGATGGTAATTGAAACAAGTTAGTGTCTCTGTTAAGAAGTTTGATGACTAGACGGTGGTTAAATCTAATTGAAATTCTCAAAAACTAAAATGTTATTCTTCAAAAGGGGAACTTGTATACATACACTAACCAACTAAGCACCAGAATCCAGAACAGAAAAATCCGTTTAGTTTCGTAGACAATTTTTATAGAAATACTATTTTCGGTATAATAATCTGTACAGTGCGTACACAGTCTGTACAGTACTGTGTGTGTGTTTTTTTTCTGTTCATTATTATTATTATAGAATCAACTATTTACACTACATTTTTAATTAATAAAATCATAGGGAATCAAATGATTTGTCCGCATCGCTGTCAGGGAAAAGTGCTTAAAAGGCTGGCAGCATTGCCGCGTTGTATGGCGATGCTGATTATTTGGCCAAAAACTAACCAGGTACAAAAATACAAATAAGTAATAGAAAATAGAAAAGTTAGCGAACATTGTTCGTCACCTACAAGAAAAGTCGCGCCTATTACATGTGAACAAAACACTGTATTCAACCTGACTCTGAAACTTCGTTTGCCTCAGTACGTCATCAGATACCTACACGAAGCTCTACAAAGTACCTACGTGATGTACAGTAAGTATAGAGTGGAGTTTAATGAAGTAATAAATTCCTTTCAAGAGACCTAGAGATCTTACTGAAACGTTACATCGTTTGTTAGAAACGGATTACATTTTCATTACTTACATACTACAGTATTAATTTAAAATTAAAAAGGATACTTATTCAAATGAATGTGAACAGAAAACTTTTTTTTTTATTGCGATTGAATATTCATAAAAAAAGGTAGTTTTCTGTTTCTATTTCAAGCCAAAAGCGAGTCGTTTTATTTTAACCAGTAGTAAAGTATGATAATGCTTAACCGTACCTTGAAAAAGATTCTTTTACCTGTGCACGATTCCAAAGAGTGTACCCGCTCCTGTCGTAAACTATTGGGTAAGAGTATGTATTTAAAATGTAGTTGCGCAGGAAACCTGACAAGGTGCAGTTATGACAGGTGGAGTAAGGCCGACATGCGTTCAATGGATGAGATTGTTATTATTCCAGTGAGGATGACACATTAAAATTCTCCGTTTTTTCAATTTTAATGTATTTATTTTGGAAAATTCATTGTGTTTCAAAAATTCGCAAAGAATATGCGTAATATGGACGGAGTGATGGGGCTATGGAGAAATTTCTTTAGGATGTGTGAGCGTGCGTGATCCATCGCCGTCCGTTCGATGTCCACCGCGCACAGGAGGGATGGAAACCAGCACATGAAGTTGCTTGTTGTTGTTGTTTTTTTGCTCCGTTGGTGTAATTGCTGAATGGCGTTCCAGTGTGAGGATAAATAAATAAATTATAGGCGAGGACGCTGGCACCCTAAACACAAGTTAAATCTTACTCTGAGTGCCAGAATTCATCTAAAACAATCTTTCTCTTAGTTGTAACGCAGTATAGTTTTTAGATAAGTGTTTTTGTAAAACTGAAGATAATAAAAACGAAGATATATACAACGTGTAACGTTAAATGCGCAAAACCTGAAAATAGTTTGATCAGAATAACGAGCAGAATTAATTGAACCACTTTTTAATAAAGGTCACATTTTTAAAAAAATACTCCATTAAAAACGTTGCCGTGTCTATTTATTAATAGGTCAAGCAAGCCAATGTCAGCGCAGCGCAGCGGCCAGGTGACGACTCCTCCCTCGGTAAAGTTTCGTCGCAGACGCAAGAAGCGATCAGAATGGCCAGTAAAACTAAAACAGCACATAAAACCTTTCCAATTTTTTTAATGACTTAGTTTCTCTCTGAAATAGGTCAATTGAATTAAAAATCAGTTGGGGTGTCTGAGGTTTTGCGCATTTAAGGTTACACGTTGTATACATCTGGCTGACGCGCAGCACGGGTTCCGGCCGGCGCGCAGCACTGCAACCAATCTGCTGAACTTTATGGCGCAGGTGGTGCCGGCGGTAGATGCTGGTGGGCAGGTTGATGTTGCATATTTTGATTTTAAAAAAGCTTTCGACACCGTAGACAATGACATCTTGTTAACGAAGCTCGCAGAAGTCGGCTGCACACCACATCTATTGCACTTCTTCGCCAGCTATATGCAGGATAGACAGCAGTACGTAGATTATAATGGGTATGAATCTGACCCATATTACACCTGGTCCGGTGTGAGTCAAGGTAGCAATTTGGGGCCTCTCGAATTCATCATAATGATCAACGATTTGCCGAAAGTCGTCAAACATGGCATCTGCTTATTATTTGCGGATGACCTTAAGTTGCTGCTCGAGGTTAATAGTAAATCAGATTGTGAACGTTTGCAGGAGGATATAGATAGGGTAGTGGGATGGAGTCAGGACAACAAGCTTTTCTTCAACGTTTTAAAGTGCTCGGTAATGAGCTTTACGCGCGCGCGTGCCCCTTTAGTACACGAGTACGTAGTGGGTGCCGCGCCTATGCAACGAGTCTCTGAGGTGCGGGATTTGGGGGTTACTGTCACTCCTGAACTGTCGTTTCGCGAGCACATTACGAGGATCTGTAAAACGGCGTTTAGAAACTTGGGATTTGTTCTGAGGCAGACAATGCACTTCAGTAACATCGCTTCAGTCAGGGTCCTGTATGACGCACTGGTCAGGAGTCATCTAGAACATAGTGCTGTCATATGGGCTCCACATGAGGCCAAGTACTCGGTAATGCTGGAGCGCGTACAGAACAAGTTCACGCGCTACTTGTATAAAAAGCTATATGGGGTATATCCGTTTTACCCGTTGATGTACCCCACTCTGTTTGTGCTCGGTATGGTCGGGTACAACCAACTGAGGGTGCGACGGGATTTCACGCTTGTTTCGTACTTGGTTAGGCTACTTCGTGGCATTGAGCATAACCCAGGAGTGCTGCAGCGCCTGAGTTTATGTGTACCGGACCGCTATGTGCGGAGGCGGCGCCGCCCGCCGCTACTGGCCGTGCCGGTTGCCAGGACCAACCTTCTAGCGAAAACACCATTGACCCGCGCAATTCGGGTTATTAACGATCTGCATGTCAAGATCGATGTTTTTACGTGCTATTTGAGTGAATTCGCAAAAATACTGTTGTTTATTTTATGTTACAGTGTAGATTAGGCTAAGCTAAGATTATTATTAGATGTTATTATAAGTTTTACTATTTTTATATATTTTTAATTTTTTTTTTTTTTCTTTTCATAGTTTTTATATTGTAAAAAATTAATTTTAAGACCGCGCTATCGCATTAGGGATACCTGTAATGATAGTTGTAAGGGAGATTTAACTAAATAAATAAAAATAAAAAATAAAGACTAGAAGACGAAATGTCGGTCGTCCGGCGGCGAGATGGGCGGACGAAATTGTTACCATTGCGGGTAGAACCTAATATGATGCTGGCACACGGCCGGGGAGATTGGCACGTGGAAGACCTATACTTAGCAGAGGGCGAAGTCGGGCTGTGGATGATGATGATTTTTTTATTTACGTTAAAGATACCAACGTTAGTTTTCACGATAACTCATCTGGCAAAGAAAAAAAAAAATACAATCCTCAACATTAGTTACTCAAGTTTGTATTCAAATACTATATTACAAAATCGGTGAATAGTCAATGTAAATACCAGCCTACATAAACATTCGCATGGCATTGAAGTTTCATATATCTTAAGAAACAAAAGCATATTTGGCCACAAATGTTGTCTTCTAGTCTGGCGGTAATTATTTAACATAAAACTTCTAAAAATCTGTATGTACACATATAGTCTGTTCCAAAAGTAGGTATCTGATGAAAGTTTAGATGTTTCAAAAGTAAACAAACCCTTTTCCGGTTTGATTCTTGCACTATTAAAGACCTATAGATATATGTGTTAGTAATTACCTTTATCTATATATATATATATCTATATATATATAGCTTGGGATTGAGCTGCTCCAATAGGTCTAGACAGTGAATGTTGTTTATTTTTTTATTTTTTGCTGACTTACACTTTTGTTTTTTCTCTTTCTAAATATCTATTTATATACAGAATGACATGAACATTTACTGTTTGAAGTCTTATATTATTTTAATTATTGTGAATGTGATGACTATGTGGGTTTCCGTTTTAATCATGGTCTGGCACTTTGAGCGGTCTATGCGGTCTACACAAATGTCCTGTCCTTGGTATTACTCGTCGAATCGTTGAGCTCCTTAAGTTCTGAGTTGAGCTGCACGGTTACTGACGAATGCGTGCACTGACTGCACAGGTCCACTCAATCTGTGTGGTTCTTTCCTCAAAAGACCACTTCAGACACAAATCTACATAGTCCTCAAAGATCAAAGATTATGTCCGGATTTTTATGTACACATTGACATTGATGAATTTTATATAAACAATGACATGGATATTTACTTTGTAAAGTATCTTATTTTTTATTATTATTATTATTGTGAGTGTGAAGACTATGTGGGTCATTTCTTTTTTCTGTTTTCCTTCTTAGTTAGTTTTAATCATGATCTGGCAGTTTGAGTAATTTATGCGGCCTACCCAAATGTCCTTTCATTGGTATTGTTCGTCGAATCGTACGGCTCCTCAAGTTCTGAGTTGAGCTGCACGATTTTTGACAAATGCGTGCACTGACTGGACAGGTCCGCTCAATCTGTGTGGTTCTTTACTCAAAAGACCATTTCAGACACCAATCTACATGGTCTTCACATGATCTGACCAAGATTATGTCTGGACTTTAAAAGAGACTGTGACCTCTGAGTTTGTTTCGGCCTTTCTTCTCAGAGTAGTCAGATAGGAAACGCCGACCTCATCTAGTTTAAAAAAATATGATTGACATGTAAAAGTGTTTGTACAAACCTACTTACAGAAAATAAATCATTTATCATTTATTTATCATTTATCGAGTGATTATTATGAATTAAAAAATACATTCATCTGTATTTAAAAGGTTTCAACTTCATATCTCACCATTTTTTCCAACAATTATTCATCATCACCATCTGCCTAGCCTTTTCCCAACAATGTTGGGGTCGGCTTCCAGTGTAACCGGATGCAGCTGAACACCAGTATTTTACATGAGCGACTGCCTATCTGACCTCCACAACCCAGTTACTGGGTAATACGATACCCCTTGGTAAGACTGGTTGTCAGACTTTCGAGCTTCTGACTACCCTTAACGACTGTCAAAGATCCACGAATGACAGCCGGGACCACCGGCTTAACGTGCTTTCCGAGGCACGGAGGAGTCCCGGTATGTAAAGATGGTAACCCATCCACAGACGAACCGCGGCAAGCGTAGCTTAACCTGATCGATCGACCTGTGCGGCTGTTATTATTTAGCAATTATTGATAGGTAACTTTGATAACCTCAATTTTCGTCGATGATTTATCAATAACAATAAAATAGTAGATTGTTATACAAGGGTCGAAAGGAATTGATGACTTTCACCCGTTTTAAACACTCTACATTTCATTTCGAATACAAGGAAAGTAAAAAATAGTAGTTGTTCTAAAGTATTTATTGATAATAATAACATGAATATTTCCTATTACTTAAATAGTCTTTTTAAATGTGAAATATGGAACACCGCCGCGTGCCATCCCGCTTGATATGTATTTTTTTTTTAATTAACTCTGGCTGATATACACTCACAAGACCGCAGCATTTTTCTTAATTATGTAAAAAAAAATCGTAGCTAACCAAATTATTTCTATTTTTAAAATTCATTCCCACCCTATAGCGGGAAGTAATCACTATGAGTCTTTCCCGCCCGAAGGTGGGAAGCAGCGTCATCCACCCGATATTTGGACCAAACAAACACTACTTTAAAAAAAATAGAGGTTATTAAATTATTCTCAAGTGTAAAATAAAAAACATTATTAAGGCGATTTAAAATTAGAATTTTGTGGTAACTATTTCAATTATCAAGTCAAGGCACTACACATTGGCATCCACAGTTACGTTTATATTTTCATCAGATACTTTTGGAACAGACTATATTTCTGTCTCTTTATTTCCTTATCCATATTTTTCAGCAATTTCGCAAGCCTTATGTAAAAATATTTGTACAATAAGGTAGCTCGTAATGACATTGGTATCAAGGTATTAGTGCCTAAACTCAGTGGCATAGATAACCGTTTAGATTTATTGCTCATTTATTGCCGTGATAACAATGCAACCCGCGCTAATCCGAACCATGTGAACGTGTTATTGTTATATAATTATGATAACTTGGGTTTTATTTTTCTTGGTATGTAATACTCGTACGGTAGACGACATTAAGGAGAAAGGACCCACTCGAGACAATTGGCTGTCACATCTTCCTGTTTTTTATACAAGTAGCGTTGTTCTGCGATCAGCAATGCTGCATCTGCCTTGCGATTCTGTAACCATCTCACCGTGAAAGCTTGGGTGAAGTAAGCGTGGAGTGAGCTGGCATTCACTAGGGATTAACGCTATTAAGTGCTCACTTCACTTATGATTTCACGGTGAGATTTTTACTCAATCGCCCGGCAGTTGATCATTCAATAGACTCATCATTATAGTGGGTATTCCTTGTTTTAGAGGTGATTTTTTTACGTATTGCGACTTATTGTAGCGAGAATAAAATTAAATAAGGAAGTTCATATTCAGCAGGAACGTCCATACGTTACTGACGCGATTCAAAGATTGGAATTCTCGTTTGTTTTAAGGTTTGTCATTTTTTTACCCACCTATAACTCGGTTGGTTTTGGTTATTTCATATATTAATACCTTCTTTTTAAGTTCAGTTTCAAAATAAATCGACAAATAATTTTTTACATTTTTCATCAAAGTCGAGAACTATGCGGCCTAAAATAATAAGAAAAAATGTTTGAGAATGTGCAAACAACATTCTTTCATATATACAACGTGTAACGTTAAATGCGCAAAACCTGAAAATAGTTTGATCAGAATAACGAGCAGAATTAATTGAACCACTTTTTAATATAGGTCACTTTTTTCAAAAAATCTTCATTAAAAACGTTGCCGTGTCTATTTCTTAATAGGTCAAGCAAGCCAAGGTCAGCGCGGCGCAGCGGCCCGGTGACGAGTCCTCCCTCGATAAAGCGTCGTCGCAGACGCAAGAAACGATCAGAATGGCCAGTAAAACCAAAACAGCTCATAAAACCTTCACAATTTTTTTAATGACTTATTTTCTCTCTGAAATAGGTCAAATGAATTAAAAATCAGTTGGGGTGTCTGAGGTTTTGCGCATTTAACGTTACACGTTGTATATGATACTCCACATACCCTAGTAGCCCAACTTCGAATTTTTAAGACACCCTTTTCAGTCCCCGTTGCAAAAAATAAATATATTTTTATTTCTTTCTTATTTACAAAATAGTTGGACAAATGTCATCTAAAACTATTGCAAATTTCAAGCTGATAGCATTTGGACTTCTTGAGATATCCAGCTGTGACGGGAGGACAGACAGACTGAGGCGCACCATAGGGGTTCCTTTTTACCATTTTGGTACGAGACCCTATAAGCGTTACATTGAAAAAACTAAGATTAAAAGAGAAACTAGGTTCTTGTGTCCATGGAGTTTCTTGCCCGTTCTTCTCCATAAAGCTTACTACGCTTTGGAATTGGCAACTTGGCTGCATCTCTCTGACTGTCCGACTCCTTGAGAATTGAAATTGCCGGCATAAGCACAATCAGCGTATAATATTCCTACTGTTGGGACACGGGCCACCTCTCGGTGAGAGGGAACGGGCCGTAATCCGCCACGCGGGCCCGGTGCGGGTTGGTAGACGTCACATGTCTTCGAATAGTTTAGTTGTAGGACATGCCGGTTTTCCTGTACCTAAGTGGTTTATTCTATATATATATATATATAAATAGAAGTGTGTGTCCCTCATATTGCAGCTAAAACTGCACGTCGCAGACGCATAGTGTTTGTATGTCGCAATCGGTACAAAGCTCCCATCGTGCATTATGGTGGTTGCAAGTTGATACCTATAAGGGTGTAGAAGATACGGGGGTTGAAACATGTGATTTCTAAAAATATGTGATTATCATTAATAAAAATGTTTAGTATATATGAATAAATTATGAAGTAAGTACCTGGTGATAGATTATTAACATTAACAAATAACTATACAATTAAAAATGACCCAACGAAGCGAGTATTCACAGCTTTGAGTTTGACTTACCCAAATTTTGATGTTGAGTTTAAAGAAATTGAAAATATTTCCTAAGTGTTAATTTATGTGTTGCTTAATATCCTTAATCGTTTGTAATTAAATGTGATAAGCGATCAAGTATTAATCAACCAATGTCATCACAAATCCATTTAATCTGAAATATCTGCACGTAATCATTAATCAATGTCGATAATTGTTGCAAGTGCAATTGTCAGCAATGTTTCATCAATTCAATACCGAAGCTAGCGTGCGATTCTGTAACCAACTCACCGTGAAAACTTGGGTGAAGTGAGCGTGGAGTGAGCTGTCATTAGGGATTAACACTATTGACACTGCTCACTTCAAGCTCACTTCACTTATGATTTCACGGTGAGATTTTTACAGAATCGAAAGGCAGTTTCTGTCTTCTGTCATTTCTTTAGTTGAATGAAACTGCTTCGGTATTGAATACACAGACACACACACAGACAGGACTAAACTAATATTTAACTTTTGTCCTTTTCTTAATGAAATAGAAGGAAAAATATGCACTGAACTTAAATTTAGTTTAGTTTATATACAAGGGAATCGGCGCCAATACCTCAATACCCGAAGAGTGGGTCTACTACGCGAGCCCAGGACGGGATGGAAGATGTCACATATCTTCGAATTTTTGGTTTTAAGACATGTCGGTTTCTTTTCACCATTTTGAGAGTGATGATGAAATTATTTACAAAAAGTATGGCTGGGTTCGAACCGGCCCAAGACTAAGTCGAGACTGTAACCACTTGAGCCACCGCTGCTCTGTCTATATGTACAGACGCCAGCACATCAAGCTACCCGAAACTGTCAGATTTTCCCAATCAACTTTCAACCTTATGCTTTAGCACTAAAGTTGAAAATCTATTAAAGAAATCTGACAGATTGTAGTAGCTTGATGTGCTGGCGTCTGTACATATGTCATCATCTGCCTGCCTTTTCCCAACTATGTTGGGGTAGGCTTCCTGTCCAACCGGATGCAGCTGAATACCAGTATTTTACATGGATCGACTGCTTATCTGACTCCACAACCCAGTTACTGGGTAATACGATACTCCTTGGTAAGACTGGTTGTCAGACTTGCGGGCTACTGATGACTCGTAACGACTGTCAAAGATGCACGCATGAAAGCCGGGACCAACGGCTTAACATACTTTCCGAGGCACGGAGGGGTCTTGGTATGTGAAGATGGCCACCCATCCACGGACCAACCGCGGCAAGCGTAGCTTAACCTGATCGACCAACCGGTGCGGCTGTTATTACTTAGCCACAATCCCATGTAAGAATAAATTAGAAATAATATGGGAGTGTCTTTTAACTTTTAATTCTAACTTTAAAAAGTTTCTATTTTACTAGCATCCACCCGCAACTTCGTTGGCTTAGAATTCGGAATTCCCGCCGTTTAAATCCTACTACTCGTTTTCCCGTAGGAAT
Source organism: Eremobia ochroleuca (assembly GCA_949629135.1). NCBI lineage: Eukaryota > Metazoa > Arthropoda > Insecta > Lepidoptera > Noctuidae > Eremobia > Eremobia ochroleuca. Next base: position 7,111,108 of record OX451390.1, on the reverse strand, counting down.
GAAGCATTTTCCCGCGGCAAAAAGTAGCCTATGTTCATCAGGGATAATGTCGGCTTCTAATGGTAAAACAATTTTTCAAATCGGTCTAGTAGTTTAGGAGGCTATTCAATACAAACAAACAATCAAGTCTTTCCTCTTTATTATATGTATTAGTGTAGATCATTGGCAGTTTAGATACAAACCTTTACTCTTCCTTATCCAACAATTCTCATTAAAATGACTAAAACAATTGTAGGGGGAAGTCCCGTAACGCCGGACGGCACCTAACGCCGGACACTCTTATTATCTCGACAAGTTAGAATGTGAACGATTCAAACACGTGTGAAAAAGGCGCGGGGGGGCATAACGGTACAGAGTCACATGACGCAGTTTGTTAGTGACGCTGAAGGCAACATCGGGAGCGGTCGGTTTTTCTTTTGGCGGAAAAATAAAGCGTCATATAAGATCACTTACCCGAGTACGAACAAGTTTTAGTGAATCACGTAAATTACTGGATACAGTGCTCCAGCTGCCATGGGTGGGCTCATGAAGAATGTGCAGTCTTCAGACGACTACAATATGTGATCGATGCCAGATATTTTAAGAACGTCCGGTGCTAGGAGTTCGAACTGAAGTCCGTCCGGTACTAGGTGCCACTTCAAGCAATTGCATTTTTTTACACCAATGTTTAATTTTTGTTTTTGAATAAGATTATGCAGAAGTTGCATTTTTCTTAATTTGTGTTCATTCTACAGTTAGTCAACTTAACTAATTAATAAATAAAATTACATTTTTCGAAACAGTTTTTATTTTATTTCCTGAAAACCTTAGGTGTCCGTCACTAGGGGACTTCCCCCTAACACTTGCTTTCATCTACGTATAAGCAGTAGTTATGCGCATGTCTCGGTCAAGTTCAGCCGGTGACGGCAGGCGCGATTATCGTCTTACGTCTAATATGGAGGTAATCTCCACCCGCTGCAGCCGTAGGTAGGTACTTATGTGGCTCATACTTACGTCATGCGATGGAGTTGATGTGTGGTCAAATGTTTTATGTTGGTACTAGGATCTTTTCGCGCTCGAATGACGTTGACAGGGTATAGACAATAATAATTTACTAATAAAAACCAGCCAAGTGCGAGTCGGATTCGCGCACGAAGGGTTTCGTACCATCATCATCTGCCTAGCCTTTTCCCAACTATGTTGGGGTCGGCCCCCAGTCTAACCGGATTCAGCTGAATACCAGGGTCCGGGTCCAGCCATGGGTTCCGTAACATTATCTACAAAACGGCAAAAAAATCATGTTTGTTGTATGCATTATACCCCCTTAAATATTTATTTTATTCTGTTTTCTACCCTAAATATACAACGTGTAACGTTAAATGCGCAAAACCTCAGACACCCCAACTGATTTTTAATTTAATTGACCTATTTCACAGAGAAAATAAGTCATTAAAAATATTGTTATGGTTTTATGTACTGTTTTAGTTTTACTGGCCATTCTGATAGTTTCTTGCGTCTGCGACGACGCTTTATCGAGGGAGGAGTCGTCACCGGGCCTCTGCACCGTGCTGACATTGGCTTTCTTGACCTATTAATAAATAGACACGGCAACATTTTTAATGAAGATTTTTTGAAAAATGTGACCTATACTAAAAAGTGGCTTAATTAATTCTGCTCGTTATTCTGATCAAACTATTTTCAGGTTTTGCGCATTTAACGTTACACGTTGTATATATTTTTTCAAGATTTTATTTTATCACTTTGTTGGCGTAATTAATAATATCCATGCCAAATTATTGCTTTATAGTACTAAGAGTCTCTGAGCTAAGCTGCGGACGGACGGACGGACGGACGGACACACGGATATGGCGAAACTATAAGGGTTCCTTGTTGACTACAGAATTCAAAAAAAAAAAAAAAAAGAGGTTTTAGTAAAAGTTATATACCGTCTCATTACAAAACAAGTTTTATCTTTGTTCTAACCTTTCGGCTATTTTTTGTATTTCAATCCTTATTCCTACGGACATAAAGTTCTTAATTCCAAATGGACCACTTAGACTCGGGCTTCAAGGTAGCTTTTGTATTTATAACTAAGTATAACGTGTTCAGAATAATAATAATAATAATAAAACTTTATTTAAGACTACAATATCCATAGTTTTGTTAGTATTTTAGTGTTAGTAACAATGATGATGCTTAGTATAGTTAGTATCTTAATAATAATAAATAAACATTTCACTCCTAAGCTGGGTCAGGCTCGCTCGGAATACAAAAATAGCTCAATGGTTTAAACCTGTGTCTAAAGATAAATCTCGATTTGCAATAAGTTCGTATTTTGGATAATAATAGTCACGAAATCAGAAAATGGGTATAGATACTTATCACAATGATTTCATAGAGCAGTATGAACTTTATTCTTTAACGGTCTCTGTCTATTTCGGTTTCAATTTTAACAATCTTTTGTCCTTTTTTGTTTTTTTGTTTTGGCCTATAATCGAAGAGAATGGTCACTACGTACTTACATACTTGCCTTTACCAAATAGTGAACAGTATCTATGTAATTTGTGTTTGAATTGACAACCTTTTTAGCAGTGTTCCTTTAGTCAAGAATATATTCAGATTCAGATAACTTTATTTGCTCAAACATGTGTGTACGTATAATAATGCATGCAAGGTGTTATAAGTACAGACGCCAGCACATCAAGCTACCCGAAACTGTCAGATTTTCCCAATCAACTTTGAACCTTATGCTTTAGCGATAAAGTTGAAAATGTATTAAAGAAATCTGACAGATTGTAGTAGCTTGATGTGCTGGCGTCTGTACATAGAGTTGTGCTAACATGTTTACCATATTGTCATGGCGTGCAAATATTAATACAAGTTAAAAACTAAAAACAAATAATAACAACATTCATTAACATTGATAACGCTGACATAAGTAAATAAATTGAATTAAATTGATTGATTACATAACTAATTTTTATTTAAAACAAAAAATAAATATGATAAGAAAAAAATATAATACGAATATTTCTTCAATTCATCACCTTTTCCCGAACTATGTTGGGGTCGGTTTTCAGTCTAACCGGATGCAGCTGAATAGGTACCAGCAATGTACATGGAGCAACTGCCTATCTGACCACCCAGTTACTGAGTAATACGATATCCCAATATATAAAATCTGTGTATTTGTAGAAAACGTTCAAAAGTCATAATATTTCTATTCTTAATAAATCCGTCTGTCGTGAGTTTAGAACATAAATTCAAGTTTAATGCTAATGGGTTATTGGCAATAAAAGGGGATGTAAACACTATCAATTATATTTGTCAGGGGGATGCAGACGGTACTATATTTTCGATCATATTGGCGATGTTATTATGAATGCAAACCTTATGCATGGCATATCGACGCTTGAAAGGCAAAATTGACTAAACAGGAGCACAGTTTAAAGATTAACTTTTCATTAAAAAAAAACCACAGAGAGAAATTCAGATTCAGATAAAATAAGATTTGCAATAACAGTCAGAATTAAGCCTTTATGATGATTACAAGAATTCATATGATTTTTTTTTTCTGTAAAGATTTTTCTCCTATAATGTAAGCCCTATGTCGCTTAGTCAATTTTGCCTTTCAAGCGTTGATATGTTTATGAAGTACTAGCATCCGCCCGCAACCTAGAATTCGGGATTCCCGCCGTTTAAATCCTATTACCCGTTTTCCCGTAGGAATGAAGCATTTTCCCGCGGTAAAAAGTAGCCTATGTTCATCAGGGATAATGTCATAATGTCAGCTTCTAATGGTAAAACAATTTATCAAATCGGTCCAGTAGTTTCGGAGCCTATTCAATACAAACAAACAATCAAATCTTTCCTCTTTATAATATTAGTGTAGATTACCGTTTGGCTGTTCGTACCGACATCCTGTTTTCTAACTTGTGCAGTAAAGATCATAGAAGAAGAACGAACGAAGACGAAGAACGAAGACGACGAACTGTTTTCTTAGTGCTCATCATCATTTAAGCCTGTAAACATACTTACGTAATTACTGCAGAAAATAAGCGTGGTTTATATACAGACGCCAGCACATCAAGCTACCCGAAACTGTCAGATTTTCCCAATCAACTTTGAACCTTATGCTTTAGTGCTAAAGTTGAAAATCTATTAAAGAAATCTGACAGATTGTAGTAGCTTGATGTGCTGGCGTCTGTACTTACATACATAAACTCACGCCTTATTTCCAATGGGGGTAAGCCGAAACTACAGAACGCCAGTTGCGATCCTTGCACACTTGTTTACGTTCTGCTCCACAAGGGCGCATAAACTAATTAATTAGCATTCCAAAATATAGTTTGAAGCTGCTGAAGCTTAAAAAAACATCTTTGTATTGTATAAATTCAATCTCTTAGTATTGTATAATTGTATAGCACACGTGTGAGCACTATGCACCTAAACTACAAAGCTACCATTTACTGGGTACGTCTTTCATTGACTTCAATGTGCCCTGGCGGCTGAGGGTATGTCATGCTCACTCAAATGCCCCGCTGGTGGTGGCGTGTGTGTTGGATCATTAAGTTTCCTTCAAAATGGTTGAGCTAAATGGTGCTGATCCCTACGTCATGTTCGTGAACGGGCGCCGTCAGTAGGGACTGGTCATCTCTTAGCCGCCACGGCTTATTTTTTCATTTCTGAACTCTTTTTTAGTACGGACGCTTTTAACGTGCACGTCTTTCTACATCGTTCTCACATGTTTAATTTCATCATGAATGATGTAACCAATATTTTGTAATAATTTTATGATTTAAAAGAGTGTCCGTGGAGTTTCTTGCCCGTTATTCTCCACAGGTACCTACTACGCTTTGGAATGGGCAACTAGCTCCATCTTTCTCACTGACCGACCCCATGACAATTCAAAAGTGGCTGTAATTGGTTTGTTTGAAATAAATGCTTTGAGTTTGCGTTTGACGTTCATTCATCTCAAACTCAAAGCATTTATTTCAAAACTCAGACATAATAAATTTTTTATTGTTATCTGCCGTGCGATTCTGTAACCATCTCACCGTGAAAGCTTGGGTGAACTGAACGTGGATTGAGCTGTCATTCACTAGGGATTAACACTATCAAGTGCTCACTTCACTTATGATTTCACGGTGAGATTTTACAGAGTCGACCGGCTGTACACATGGTGTACATTCGACGTTTGAGAGGTTAAAGCATTTACAGGCACTTTTGACATGTCAAGGAGTCGGCCAGTTGGAGATATGAAGCTAGTTACCCATTCCAAAGCGTAAGGGTAGGTACCTATGGAGAAGAATGGGCAGGAACCTACATGGTCACTCTTTTGAATTATACAAGGTGTAACTTAAATAACGCACAACCTCTTAAGGGGTCATTGTACTCATCATTATGAACAACTTTTACTATGGGACCAAACCGAAAATCGCGAAAAAAAAATCAGCTGTTCCCTACATTTTGACGAGTTATGCGAACATAAATGTAGGGAACAGCTGATTTTTTTTTTCGCGATTTCCGGTTTGGTCCCATAGTAAAAGTTGTTCATAATGATGAGTACAATGACCCCTTAAGAGGTTGTGCGTTATTTAAGTTACAACTTGTATTGTTAGAAAAATATCTTATTATAATCTGCACCCTAATTGCGTAACACACTATTACTCTCAATTTGAACCATTTTGAAGCATATTGCTAATCCATTGCTCCATATGTTCGAAAACAGTGTCTGCTCTACAACGTAAATAGCGCAATGAATGTTGTTGAACTGTCAAAATGAAACCCATTGCTACTGATAGTGTGTTACGCAATTACCCTGCAGGTCATACACGCATGCGGTTGCGGGTAGTGACGTCATTAATGAACAGTTAAAATATAACTTGCCCTAATTATTGGTGATCGAGTTCAGCAGCAACTGTTGCAGCTAATTAGTTCCTTGAAGAATCTCTTTTATGACACCTTCGATCTTGTGGGAAAACACGGAACCGGCCAATTTAAAATTCATGTATTGTTCGTTTAATAAAGTTAAGTCGTCCATTTTGTTCAGTCTTCCCATAATTTATGTACCTTCCTGGTGCCGTATTATGAAGGCTTAATGCCATCAGGATTCCAGTGTAAGAAAGAGATGGAGCTATACATGATCGATAGCACCATCTTTTTTTCACACTGGAATCAAGATGGCATAAATACTTCGTAATACGGCCCCTGTTGCTACACGGAGAGAAAAAATCTTAAAAAAATTACTGTGCTGTCTCATAATCTGAGTGCATTTGAGTGGTACTGATTAAATTACCATGCTAGCACAGTAAAAATTCTTATGCTGTACAGCAAAATTTATTGGATAAATAGTGAATTTTTCCCAATCTCACTCAGAAAATTTTCTGTAGATGTCACTTGCACTCACTTTACAGTGACGAGCACAGTAATTTTTCTCAGAATTTTCTCTCCGTGTAGTTAGACTGACCAGTAACAGCTTCGAACTCCAAGTGGACATCCACATAGATCCATTAGGGGAAAAAACAATACACACCTACTAGTCTATAAAAAGTGTAAACGAATCTGTGTACCTACTTAATAAAATTCTTGATATCATTTATTAACTGATATACAACGCGCAGCCTAAACTGCTGCCTCTAAAAGCAAGAATTTTTCACAAGTTTCTTTTATAACAAAGGTAGGTAAGTAATAAGAAAGGATTTTCGAAAATTCTTCCCCTAAATGAAAATTTGTATGGAGATTCGTCATTTTTACCGATAAGAAATCCCATCGGGCACACGGCTTGTGCTATAATCAAATATTATCGAAACAAGAAAGAAAGAAAGAAAATACATTTATTTAGCACAGACTGTAAGACACACAGTACACTTGAGACATACATCAGATAAAAACAAATAAAAATCAAATAACAAAGTGTAAAGTCCGATGTAAGAAATTAAACAGGAAGGTGTGCCTCACGGCTGCGCCAAAAAGGCCCAGTTCAACAAAAATGCCAGACAACTGATGCCTGACGGTGGTTTTCAACTGGACCAGATTTGTGAGGTAACGGATGTATATCAGTTTTATACTGGAACGTGACGTGTGTATGCATACTTAAATAAATAAAAAAATAAAAAATTGTGTCAGATAAAAAACAATAATGAGTATGTATAAATAGTGCGATATAACAAAATATAAACAACAAAAGTAATATTGCAAAAAAAAATAGTAATAATAATAATAAACAAATAGTGATAAATACATAAATGAGATGAAGGTTATGTAAACAGAGAAATTCTTCGAAACACATTTTGGCTCAACGAGTTTTTGCCAGTAACAGTTGTCCACATTATGATTAACACACCTTAGTACCTAGCGTAGTTAAGTACATAGGTATTTATTTATGTAAAGTCACAACTCTATTGCAGTTCCTACCTACCTATAAATGTTATGATTTAAAGTATGTTTTAGATTACCGCGCGTTTTATCGTTGTTATAATTATAAATAGGACTCTATTTTTAGCGACACATCTGTGGCTCTCGATTAAGGGCGGCACAGACGATCTATATTACTGTCTGAAGTAGGGTTATCATTTTGAAAAGTCCTGAATACAAGCAGGACATTTTACTTTTTAATATTTTTTTTTCAGTAGGCAAGTACTAATTTAGATTTTCTATTTAAAAAAAATATCCCCGTAGTAGAAACAGCTGGACGAGGAGCCTTAAAGCCGGACGTGTACGGACACATCCGGATGGATGGTAGATAACCCTAGTCTGAAGTGAGTGGGGGTATACTTACTAATCCAGAGAACCATGAACCACAACATTATAAAGAGAGTAAGTATATAAGTAGAAACGGGCTGCATTCCAATGGTATTATTATTCATTAAAAGTAAGAAAGAAAACATAGAAAGCTAATTTAAATAGCTTTCTACTTTCAATACAGTAGCTTGCAGCTTGTATTGCAGCTTTGTTATATTTATTACAGCATGGAAGACTTACAGCTAAAAAAGTTGAACAAATGAAAACATAAGTAATCAACGGGAAGACAATAAAAAAAAAAACTTAATTTTTTTAATAATTCGTTTGAGTCTTTTGTTTTAAGGCCAACAAGTTAAAACGAAAGTCACTTTATCAATATCCATCGAACAATAGGTACATCTACTTCTGTTCAACAAATCAGTTTTAATGTACCTCCATATCTCTACTTAAGCATTATTTGTTATTTATCATCATCTGCTTAGCCTTTTCCCAATAATGTTGGGGTTGGCTTCCAGTCCAACCGGATGCAGCTGAATACCAGTATTTTACATGGAGCGACTTCCTATCTGACCTCCACAACCCAGTTACTGGGTAATACAATACCCATTGGTAAGACTGGTTGTCAGACTTTCGGGCTCCTGACTACCCGTAACGACTGTCAAAGTTCCACGAATGACACCCGGGACCAACGGCTTAACGTGCTTTCCGAGGTACGGAGGAGTCCCGGTGTAAATATGGTCACCCATCCACAGACCAACCGCGGCAAGCGTAGCTTAACCTGATCGATCGACCTGTGTGGCTGTTATTATTTAGCCACGGGCCCTTCAAGCATTATCTGTTACTATTTGCGCATTTAAATCATCAAAATACTCAGATAAGATTTTCAAAATAAACCAATACAAAGTTAAACTTAGGTTTTGCTATTTCTGTGCATCGAAAGGGGGTAGGTAGGTATTTCCAGTAAGTATCTAGATACCTATAGCAAGAATATTCTTTCTTTTAATATGGTTTATATTTTAACACATTGAAGGACACTGAACGAGACACAATAGAAGTTTTATTGTGATTACGTCGAGGGGCGTTAAGTGTCCCGCAAAGTGTTAAACTATCAAAAGAAAGAATACTTATCATTCGTGGCTAAATAATAACAGCCGCACAGGTCGGTCGATCGGGTTAAGCTACGCTTGCCGCGGTTGGTCTGTGGATAGGTTGGATCTTTACATACCGAGACCCCTCCGTGCCTCGGAAAGCACGTTAAGCTGTTGGTCCCGGCTGTCATTCGTGGATCTTTGACAGTCGTTACGGGTAGTCAGGAGCCCAAAATTCTGACAACCAGTCTTACCAACGGCCCAAGGGGTATCGTATTACCCAGTGACTGGGTTGTGGAGGTCAGATAGGTAGTCGCTCCATGTAAAATACTGGTATTCAGCTGCATCCGGTTAGACTGGAAGCCGACCCAAACATAGTTGGGAAAAGGCTAGGCAGATGATGGAATGATTTTTATGTTGGAAAGTAGATCAAGAGTCAATTTTTTGGTCAATATTTTAAAACTAGATGGTGCTGGAACTCCTAGTTGACTGATCCCTGAGAAGAAATGCTGAAACAAACTCAGAGGTCATATCGTCTCTTCTAAAGTCCAAACATTAGATACCTACTCTCCTTCAAGTGAAAGACGTTTTTATTTGACCTGCATCAAACCTGATGTTTAACGATCATGTGGTCTGTGGGCAGTTAGTTCTAAAAGCAGATATGCAATAAATGTCTTTACCTAATTCATAAAATAAATTTGATAGCATATCACTTAAATAAATTTGTAATCAATAAAAAAATAATACATATGACTTGATCAAAAAAAAAAATAGGTAACTCTATGCTTCCGGTGTTTACCTATATCGCCTCTTTGCAATGACAACGTGATATTTCGAAAACTGCAATTTTTAAAGATGACACGTTGTTATTGCAAAGAGGCGATATAATAATGATATAAATACGTGATTAAAGTGTTCCTGTACCTATCTGTAAATACATAAAGTGTAGACTTTTTTGTAAAGCCTACACCGTCAAATATGAAGAATTGGGAGATTAGAAAATGTTTTATGCTTCAGTAACTTTATCTAGAATTAAAACCCGTAACAAGGTTTTATACCAAGAAATTGAAGAGATTTTGGTGTTATAAATATTTTTCACCAAATCCTCGATACTTATGATATTTAAAGGATCTGTATGTAGCGATAGTTTATTTTTAAGGAACATTCATTCGTCCGACGGTCGTTTGCCGTCGGCGAAAACGCGACGGCTGGCTCGAGAGCCGTAGCGCCGCTCGTAGCGCGTAGCCGCCGCGTAGAGGCTCCGTAGCAGCTACACCCGCACCGCTGCCTGCTACAGTCGCACTCATTAACAATGCCAAACTAATTAACCACTCGAAAACACGTGAAAGTCGACGCGTGAAAACAGACTGAAACAGCATGCACCGGCGGCGTGCGGCGAGCGTACAGGAGCGAGCGCTACGGGAAGGTTGCCGCCATATTGGCGGAAGCTCCGCCCCCCATGCTCTTACAACCATCCATTGGACCAGTGCTGTATTATAGGCGGAGCCATCACTGGCTAAATGTTGCCAGCTTTTTGAATAAATAATTTCAGTAATTTAAGTAATGAAGGCAATTATGGCGTTGTTTAGCTAAGTTTGCGCGGCGGCGAGTGGGAACTTTATATTTATACCGCTCTCTTTATGTACGCCGACGCGCGGTTAATGCGCCCGATCTGTTTACGTTGCGAACCGGGAGCGAGCAGCGATTTATTGCGCCCGACTTCGGTGCACGCCACGCGATTTAAACTGCAATTATTTTACGCTATAAGGAAAACATATTGCACCCATTTAAATGAGTTTTTACAACACAATTTATTAAAGCAGATGATGTAGTCTTATTTACTTACCCCTCGTACGGGAAAGCCAAATTTTGTAATTATTTATGTCAATTAATCATGTTAAGGAAGCATAGATAGGTATGAACATATATGTTCAAACAACCAGCCTGTCTTGTCAAGTAAAAATCTCACCCAGAATAATGGAAGATTTTTCAAACTATAAATCTGAATGCGGTTGCGTCACAGTAGTCCGTCAAAGATCCAGTGTCCACACTTCACGAGCAGAAGTAAACAGTGACGTCACGAAGCGTCATCGTGGCGATAAAAAGTCGATTTTATTCGCACAAGTTCGGCCAGCTGACTGCGTCCCCCCGCCCCGCTGCCCGCGGCAGCACGCACTGAATTTTCAGTGTGGCGAGATTTCAGGGCGATAGAGAGAGGTATTGGGGGAAGCGGTAGGAGTGAAAGAGACGACGGTATGAGCGCGCGCGGTTGTTGGACCGGCGCGGTGGGCGGGCGTCCTCCGGATGATGTATAGAGTGGTGGAGTTAGGTTCAAATTGGTCCGGGAAGTGGCCGAGATTAGAGCCAGCGCGGGCCGCAACGCGCCGCGTACGTAAGCCCACTTAAGACTGTTTTTAATACTAGTATTTTTTACGCGATCCCGACAGGATTTAGCGGATAAGCGACGTCGCCGCGATCGTGCGCTTTGATTTATCGGTATCGGATTCGTATTTGGTTTGTTCTCTGGTGTTTACGTTAGTGGGTGACGGCCGGGCGCGTGGACGCGTAATCCCGCGGCTTGTACCAGATTATGACGGATATCATCGGATTTCGTGTACACAAACTGTGAAAACCAGCGTTCCGAGGAATCATCGAACCCACCATCACCTGTCCGCAACTTCTCAGACATTTCAACTGTAAGTATGTCCACTGTCACATGTACCACTCGTTTGGCTTTATTTATGACAGGTGGGTTTTAAAGTTCCTGTCTGAAAATATACAGTAGAGGCCAGAACTGTTGCTAAATGTACACTGAATATGCCCTGAATTTATGAACAATTTATGAATTAAAAACCGAACCCTTGTGCTGTGTAACCTCCCGGCAAGTTGGTCTGAGTGCGGCGTGTTACTAAGATTCTTATAAGACAGCCGCGTATATTTAAGTGACCATGTAATCCTACTTAATTAGGTATTATTATGTGTGCAGTTGAAAGTATATCTTCGACAAACAGGTTACCTAGCTGCTTACTTAGTAAAGCTCCTGCTTACTATTGTTTAACTGGCAGAGGTGCCAATATTTGCACTGGGAACATTATATTATTAAATTACTGTACATTGTTTTGAGCCAAGTAGATCCGGGTACGTCTTGAACAGTAATAAACTGGCTCCAGAATAAATAAATAACGTCTTATTTAAAATTGCTTCTAATTATTTTATACTAGCTGTGCCCCGCGATTTCACACGCATAAGTGTCGATGCCGTGGGAATATCGGTATAAAAAGTATCTTATGTGTTAATCTCGGTTATAAACTATCTGTGTGCCAAATTTCATCCAAATACGTTCAGCTGTTTGAGCGTGAAGAAGTAACAAACATACACACACACACACACTCACAAACTTTCGCATTTATAATATTAGTGTGATTTTTCCTATCCACATTATTCCTGCGCATCATAGTGCAATAAACTGTAACATTAAAATGAACTACAACTTTGATTTTAATTAGTACCTACCTGCTATCTACCTATATTCTTTGTTTTGGGATTTCTATATATTTCAAAAATAATATATTAAATTGATTATTTTATTGTAATTCAATTCACAATTACATAAAACTATACAACCTACAATTGATTACAACGGTGTTCTAACAGTTTCTATCACTTCTACCTTCTTACATACTTTTTTAGTTAATAAATAACAACTACAAAATTTCACAAATGCCACAATCATTACTCTGTCTTGCTAGACAAAATCAGACTGGTTGCTGATTTAATTGTAAAATTTATAATTTTTTTGACATTGATTTTCATTCTGTAATTACTTTAACTCACACACTGACTTATTACCTACTTACTTGTTATAAAAAATATGAAAATCGTTAACTGAGCGCCAAGTATTTATCACATACATAAATGAATTTATCTGTCATGGCATCGTTTTTAATTCTTTTAACTATTGTGATATAGTAATTGTATTCTAAGTGCATCGTCTTCACATTATAATTAATGTATACAAAATATTGTAAAACATTTTAAAAGAGTAACGGTGGAGTATCTTCCCCATTCTTCTCCATACGAAAAGTACCTTTTGGAAGTGCCGACTATAATCAATTTTATTTTATTGTAAATTTTGACGTTCAAAAGTGCCTTTTATTTTTTTGACTCAAGTTTTAATATTTGTAAATCAGATTGTGCCTCAAATTCTGTAATTACAAAGAAATGGGGAGAAATATTATTTTTAAATCCTAAATAGTTTGTTGAAATGCTTTACACACTTCACAGGATTTGGTACCTAACAGCGTATGAGTAGGTACCTTATTTCGAATATTTACGGTAGTAAATAAAAACTGAAAGATGGGTCACAATGATAAACGTTTCAGGACAGTCCTAAAATTGTTGTAGTATCTATCTATGTTGTAGTATGTACTTAGATCTGTTCAAATTGGCACTAAAAAGTTATCAAAATTATAAAACTTGATCTGTAGAGTCAATTGTTACACTAAGATATTTGAGGCCTTCTGTTTTCCTATAAACTCCCACGTCAATATTCTTATTTTCATTGGAAACAATCTATCATTTTTCACTGTATTCCCATACAATTTGATTCTTAATATATAATTTTTATTATTATGTTCCCGTGCCCTAACCGGGTTTCAAGTTGGAACTTACGTATATTGTAACAACTAAATGTACACATGAATGCAATAAAGAATTTAAATTTGATTTTAGAATAGAAAAAGTTCTAAAGACCGATGAAGACAGATACTTACCTATAGATTTAACAAACAGTGAGCGAAGAGGTTATTCCGATAGACCCCGAAGGAGTCGACTGGATTTAAAAGGAGGCCTCACCTTAACGGTTACTCCTAAATTGCTTTAGGTAGGTACACCGAAAATATTTTTGTAAGAGAATAGTCAAACCTTCGGGTTCACCAAATAAAAACTTATGATTAATAAATTATTATTTGTAACGTATAAAGTTTACATCGCGCAGTAAATCTATGCTTAATGTTTGTATGAAGTTTTTTAGTTTGTTGTTGGCTTGCTGCACGCTTCGGTGTTAATTTAGTAATGTAAATTCAGCAAGCATTTGTTATATATATAAACAAACTTTCGAGCTTATAATATTAGTAGGAAGGATCTACTAATATTATATTATAAACGCGAAAGTTTGTGAGGATGCATGGATGGATGGATGGATGTTTATTACTCTTCCACGCAAAAACTGTTGAACGGATTTGCATGAAATTTGGCAAACAGATAGTTTATAACCAGGATTAACATAAAGAATACTTTTTATCTCGATTTTCCCACAGGAACAAAACATAAGCGGGTGAAACCGCGGGGTGGAGCTAGTACTGAAATAAATAAATGCAAGAATATCCTCGTAACGCCCAAGCTAAATTTCGCAAGATGAGCTAAACGCTCAATGTATAATGTATTGAACAAAGCTACATACGGCATTCCGGCCCAGACTAAAAACAAAACCTTCTCCTAAACGCCCAATGTACATTAATTAATTTAAATGCATGTTTGCAATGTGTAATACAGGTAATACTGTATGTCACTTTGTTCAATACATTGTACATTGGGCGTTACGAGGATATAGAGAATATATATCTAAGTGCATATACGTACGTGCCTTATAGCATATAGGATTATGAAAATCTGTACCTACATGTGTAAATAGATGTAACTTCAGAAGTGCTTCCTCGTTTCTAACTTATTCCGTCGTTTTGCCAACGAACGCTCATAACCTAGCTTTGTTCTCACATTATGATAGACTTCTTTCTTCTTTCTTTTTTTTTTTCTTCATATCAGCGTCTTCAGTAATCGGTATCGTTTACAAAATAACTATCGAATTTTTGTAGCAAAAAAATATTATTGTTTTTCCATTTCACATCTGACATTGGCACAATAATTGTCTTCAAATATAAAAATAGATTTATTGTTCTTATTTAAGACTACCTGTGCTTGTGACTTCGTTCGCGTGGATGTCGGAAACCAATAATGTGTCTCTTTTCTAATTCTTTTTCTAAAATAAAAGTAAGTTTAGCCTAAGTTGTTCCTTATAACATCAGCTATCTGCCAGAGAAAGTCCCGTCGAAATCAGCCCAGACGTTTCGGAGATTAGCTGGAACAAACAGACAGACAGAAATTTCAGAAATTGATTTTTGTTTTACTTAAGTACCGGTTATATTTTCTTAAGAGCGTTTTCGCCGTACGGCATTTCATACAAACTTTCAAGCCCTTGTTTTTCCAAATGAATGAACCGATTTTAATGAAACTTTGTACGCATAAGCAAGATACAAAGGTCTAAAAAGTTAGTAAAGAACATTTTCGAAATGTCTTATTTAAAAAAAGATAACTGATAATCTCTGTTTCTATGGAAAATTTAAAATTGGTCTAATTTGGCTGTAACATTATTTTTCAAAAATGTTCTTAACTAACTTTATGGTATCCTACTTATGCGTACGAAGTTTCATTAAAATCGGTTTATTCATTTAGAAAAACAAGGGCTTGAAAGTTTTGTATGAAATGCCGTATGACGTAAACGCTCTGCATTTAGTAAAATGATGTTGCATTGAAATTACAAACATACACTTCTATTGTAAGTATTTATATATTATATTATACAATAAACTGCACAACACCTTAAGCATTCACTTTTTAAACAAATTCCAATGCAAACAAAAAGTAAAAGAATATTTGCTAACCCTAAACTATGACGACACGGAAGAACTACTCAAACCTTAATAATTTAAACAAATCAGGCACCACTCCACACAGCACTCACATATACTTATTCATACATCTACACTCACACACACACAGCTTCACTCACCCAATCACACACACCCGGCACTTGAGGTAGTTACTCCCTTTTTCTTGATATGAATCCATTAAAACTATTTTTACTCTCTTTTCCCCCTTTTTGTCATCTTCAAAATTAATTGTATTAGTCTAGTTTATTTTTTACAAAAGTACACATTACCAATTTGTAAGCAATTATTGTAATGTTCCGAATGGACGGATGGATGACCCCTGTAACACAGGTTTTTACCTAGCACGGGGGTCATTGATCATTTATTTTGGACCAGGCTATTCGCACGCCTAAATTAAGTGTCACTTTGTATTTGTGTACCTATTTATGTCAAATAAAAATTTATTATTATTATTATTTATTGGTATTGAATATAGACTGGCTACTCTGTTTTTCCCTTCCAAAACTTCACTCTGTGTAAACCAATAGGTATTCCAAATGAAAATGTCAAAAAAAAAACAGTGATTATGTTGATCAAGAATTTAAGACAAAATTTTATTTGAAACAGGTACGTCTAGAGTACGTAAAACAAACAAAATAAATTAAAAATATTTGTATTAAATACCCATATACGGAAGCCTTTCTAAACTGGCAGTAACGCCGATTATCTTGTTCAAAAACTAAACTGAATTTAACTTCAGTGCATCCTTTTCTTTCTATTTAATTAAGAAAAGGACAGAAGATAAATATTAGTTTTGTCTTGTCAAATTAGTCAGCGCCTGACGTAAATTGACGTATGTTTAGTAGCAAATTTTTTAATCACGTCTAAACTTGTCTATGGAGTATCTTAATTTGACAGGACTATACTAATTTTTATCTTCTGTCCTTTTCTTAATGAAATAGAAAGAAAAAGATGCACTGAACTTAAATTTAGTTTAGTTTGTGAACAAAGGAATCGGTACCAGTGTCTAATTATAGGCCTAGATTAAAATAAAATTGTCTGGAAAATGTTTGTAACTGATAGTAATAATCTTACTTAATCAGCTTAATGAAAATACTTGAAAGGAAATGTATTTAATTATATATACAAGGTGTAATCTAAATGGTGTTGGACCTGAAAAGAGGCCATTGTACTCATCATTATGAACAACTTTTACTATGGGACCAAACCAGAAATCGCAAAAAAAAAAATCAGCTGTTCCCTACGTTCGCATAACTCGTCAAAATGTAGGGAGCAGCTGATTTTTTTTCGCGATTTCAGGGTTGATGAGTACCTACAATGGCCTCTTTTCTGGTCCAACACCATTTAAATTACACCTTGTATACACATGACGTTTGTATTTCCTGAAGGGATAGGCAGAGGTGTGGGAACACCTCTAGGAATGGTACACCACCCACATCAGTTATCTTCAAGTTCCATATAATAGTGGGTGAGCCTATTGCCATAAACTGGGCACCAATCCAGACTCAGGGCTGCTACTGAGAAATTCCAGATGAAAAAATTCAGTAACTCTTTGCTCGATCCGCGAATCGATCCCAGGACCTCATGCTCATGAAAAGAAATGTATCTAACAAATAATACCTAATAGTCCAAATTAGTGACCTAGCCATCATGATTAAGTTACTGAATCTATACGTAGTGTGTCGGTAGGTAACTCGGTATAAATAAATAATGATCTACCTAGGTGCCTGAGAAGGTGCCTAACAACTAAATTTAAAAAAATAAAATGTTTAATGTATTTTTAAAACTCTAATCCGGAAGTTTTAAGGATTTTACTAAATATCATCATCGATAGTAGATGTCATTCATTAGGTACCGAAGTACTTACCAACGAGTTTTTCCGATGCACGAAGTACTAAGCTGTTTGATAAATATGTATTATCAACATTGATTAAATTGCTATTTTGGAAGCAGTCTTCGATTATAATAAAATTCTAGCCAAAAATGGTACGACTTATAAGTCATACTTGTTGCCCGCACTTTGTCTGCGATCCAGGATGAAAAGTAGCCATGTCCTTCTCCAAGTCACGGTCTACCCATGTGCCAAATTTCATCCAAATCCTTTCAGCCGTTTTAGCGTAAACGCGCAACAAAGTCGCTACAATCACTACATAGTATAAAACAAAGTCGCTTCCCTGTCTGTCTGTCCCTATATCTTTAAAACTACGCAACGGATTGTGATGCGTTTTTTTTTAATAGATAGAGTGATTCAAGAGAAAGGTTTATATCTGTAATACATGCATAATATAGTAGAGAAAAACTGATAATTTTAGAGGTTTCTAATGTAATGTCGTAAATAAACACATTTTTTTGCGCTTACATTGCAAACGCTGGCTGAACCCTACGAGATAGATCAAAATAATGTACTATAGTATTGTACACCTTAAAAAGGTCTACAAAAAAGTCCGTGATGGTATATGTCTATCTCTAAGGGATAACCCACAAAAAACATTTGACCCTATACTTTTTACGAGAAATAATGGCTCTAAAATGTGTTTCTCTACTATAATTATTATGCAATTATTATACATATAAACCTTCCTCTTGAATCACTCTATCTATTAAAAAAACTAATTTAAATTCGTTTCGTTGTTTTAAAGATCTAAGCATACATAGGGACAGACAGACAGCGGGAAGCGACTTAGTTTTATACTATGTATTGATCAGTATTGCACCCGTGCGAAGCCGGGGCGGGTCGCTAGTAATACAACAAATCTAATCTTTTCTCTTTATAATACAGGATAAATTTTTAACCAGTGCGCAAACTAATCATGAATTCAGTACATGATTCTGAAACCACTGCGAGGAATTTTTTTTCGGTTATTAGAAAACAATTTGCTCTGCCATACATTTTGACCGCGTAGATATAATAATAATAATAATAATATTCCACAACTTTCATACAACGCCATCTAGTCCCAAACTAAGCAGAGCTTGTGCTATGAGTACTAGACAACTGATAAACATACATATTATGTCTAAAATAATAAATACATGTCTAAATACATAAATATAATACAACGTGTAGCGTTAAATAAAAAAAATAAATAAAAAATAAAATAAGTTTATTAACACCAAAACCTTAATACACAAAGCTCATACAATATACACATAGGAACATTAATCTTTGGGAAACAAAGGAAACAAAAAAAAACAAACAAGAAACAAACAAAACAAATAAATGCGCAAAACCTCAGACACCCCAACTGATTTTTAATTCAATTGACCTACTTCAGAGAGAAAATAAGTCATTAAAAAAATTGCAAGCGTTTTATGTGCTGTTTTAGTTTTACTGGCCATTCTGATCGTTTCTTGCGTCTGCGACGTTTTATCGAGGGAGGAGTCGTCACCGGGCCGCTGCGCCGCGCTGAAATTGGCGTGCTTGACCTATTAATAAATAGACACGGCAACGTTTTTAATGAATATTTTTTGAAAAATGTGACCTATATTAGAAAGTGGTTCAATTGATTCTGCTCGTTATTCTGATCAAACTATTTCACAGGTTTTGCGCATTTAACGTTACACGTTGTAGATAAATTACACCCAGAAAAAGAACAAATGATCGTGCTCATCACAAAGGCATTTGTCCTGGGTGGGAATCGAACCCACGACCTTGCGTATAGTAGTCAGGGCCACAGATCACTAGATCAACAGGCTTGCCTATTGTTTTTCTTTGGATAACCGACGAAAAATTTCTAGCTTGGGGGTTGAGAATCATGTGCTGAATTCATGGTTACAGATGGCGCACTGTATAAAAATTGATCATGTATTATTTTTTAGTTTAGATAAGTTCAATACTATACTACTGAGGGGCTTGTGGCAAAGTAATAACAGCCGCACGGGTCGATCGAGCAGGTTAAGCTACGCTTGCCGCGGTTGGTCCGTGGATGGGTGACCATCTTCACATACCAAGACCCCTCCGTGCCTCGGAAAGCACGTTAAGCCGTTGGTCCCGGGTGTCATTCGTGCATCATTGACAGTCGTTACGGGTCGTCAGTAGTCCGAAAGTCTGACAACCAGTCTTACCAAGAGGTATCGCATTTCCCAGTTTCTCGGTTGTGGAAGTGAGATAGGCAGTCGCTCCATGTAAAATACTGGTATTCAGCTGTGTCCGGTTAGACTGGAAGCCGACCCCAACATACTTGGGAAAAGGTTAGGCAGATGATGATGACGATGATAAGTTCAATACTATGGGCCTATGTCTTCTTCTGAACTGTGTCGGGCAAACCCGGTTTAAGTTCTATGCGAGGGAAGTTCATGATATTAGTTCAATATAAGATGTATGTAAGATATAATCCTAACTAATATTATAAATGCGAAAGTAAGTTTGTTTGTTACCTTTTCACGCCTAAACCACTGAACCGATCATCCTGAAATTTTGCAAATACGTTGTCAGGTGTACAGAAACGGACATAGGGTATCTTTCATCCCGAAAAAAAGAGCTGTTCTCGAGGAAAACCACAATAACGTTATTATGATAGTAGATGGCGCCACGTGTCTTTCGAATTATGATTGATAATTATGTTAGAAACTGTAGTTTACAGTTTTTATTTTCATTTTAATTTAAGCCTAATACGTTTTGTGAGACTAGAGTGTCGATAGACCGGTTTTTCATCCTCCTAACTATGTTTTTCCCATTGCCAGCTATATGTAGCATGTTCGCGTGTGTCCAAATTCCCAGACTTTGTACGTATTAGCGCCAAATAGAAGGACATACACATTGTGTATAGGAGCGTCTTAGAATAACGTTCCGTTCTGAGCCCATGAGTCCAGCGGCCAAACAACAAGCAGAGTACAACCCGAATTGATTGTCAAATTCTAAATAAACGCGAGCGAAGCCGCGGGCAAAAGCTAGTATTGCATACACAAAAAATATATTATAAACGTTGATTTCTTTTTCCATGGTGGCACCTATGAACTTGAAAACTGAGAATAGGCAATAATAATAAATTAATGAAATTAATAATAAATTAATGAAATTAATAATAAATTTATTGCAAATAACGTTTACAAAAAAGGTACATTAAGCCAACAGTAATAAGGTTATTCATACAGTTCAGTGCCTAAAAATATAGTAGAACTAAAATATTATTAAAGGTGCAAATAATCGTGGTTCGGATGTGCCGTGTTTGTTAGTGGACCGCCCGAACTAGGTTAATTTTAACCTGTGTTTCAGGCAATGAGAGTGTGTAGTGTGAGTATTTGTTGTAGCCACTTACTTAAAAATATCGTGAGTGTTCAGAGACACTGTCGCTAGAGTAAGACTAAAACAAAAGTAGAAGTTTTGTGAAAATTGAGTTCTATTATCATAATTCAATCCTGGAATTGACAAAAAGAATTCCATCAAGTAACATCTTTCTCAATGTGATCTTAAAAGTTTAAAAAGTAAGGCTCAATGCAAAATCAATTTGGCCTAGCCTTTTCCCAACTATGTTGGGGTCAGCTCCCAGTCTAACCGGACGCAGCTGAAAACTAGGTTTTTTACATGTAGTGACTGTCTATCTGACCTCCACAACTTAGTTACTGGGTAACACGATAACCCTTGGTAGGAGTGGTTGTCAGACTTTTGGGCTACCCGTAACGTAATCTACGAAAGTAAAGTAACGGTTTCCGAGAAGAGCGGTGACCGCCAAATGCGGCCGTAATGTCCAAATACAGAGCGTTTTTGACACCTAATGTCAAGTAGTGGTGAAAATGACAGTTTTTCATGACATCCGTTATAATTAACGGGAACGCTCTTCTAGGCAACCGTAGCTTTAGGCACATTAAAAAAAAAACTTGCATTCAAAAACATGTAACCACTGAATACCAGAAACAGCCATAACATTACAATTTGAGGTGTTGTCGCGCCACGCTCCCATATCAGCCGAAAGATAATTTTATCTGTGTGTTAAATTGATAACACGTAGATAAATTGACATGACGGTTCATACCTTTACTTCTGTATTCGTGGAAACGCCCAAAATACTGAACAGTGAAAACAGATGTTGGTATTGTAATTTATTGAGAAAACTTAGCTAATTTGTTCAGTTTGATCCTTTCACCTCACGACTTTCAATATGATCACATATTTCTGATACACGCTGTCTTGAATCATGTGAAATCCAATTATTTTAGTACGTTTTCTATAAAAATCTTCAATAAAAAAAAACATTCACCAAGATTATGAAAAATACTATGAAATAGGTACGCAATTACTTTAAAAACAAACTACTGTGACATTTTATTTTATCACAATTTTAGGAAATCACAAAAATAACTTTTAATTATCTAAGATAGAATTTACTTAACTAAAAAGAGACAAAACTGTTTTAAAATATTTGCGTATGCTAGAAAGAGAGGCAACATAGATATATCGCTATATAGATATAGATATATAGCTGGTATTCATGGCTCTCTGTTGCGGTGGTTTGAAAGTTATTTGATTAATCGTTCTCAAATAGTTGCCCTGGCGGGTTATGAATCTCTACCTTTTTCTCCTGTTTCTGGTGTTCCGCAGGGCTCTAAGTTGGGCCCTTTGCTTTTTTTGGTTTTTTTAAATGATCTTTTGGATTTAATAAATTGTAATTGTTTAGCCTACGCTGACGATTTAAAGATATACTATAGGATATCGGACCTAGGTGATTGTATGAAGCTTCAGACAGATCTTGATGTCCTTCAAGAATGGTGTTTGAACAACAGAATGACACTCAATGTTAAAAAATGCCAGACAATTACATTCACGAATAAAGTGAATTATATTAAATTCGATTATAATATTAATGGATCAGTACTAAGGAGAGTGTCGGTCGTCCGTGACCTAGGGGTACTCTTCGATACAACACTATCTTTTCGCGATCATATAGATGGTATAGTGAGTAAGGCAAAAAAAATGCTTGGCTTTATAATCCGTACATCGAAACCTTTTCGCAACAATAGTAGCATTATTTTACTTTACAACGCACTAGTAAGGAGCTCCTTGGAATACTGTTCCTCTATTTGGTCTCCCTATTATTCAACTTATTCTAATAGTGTTGAATCTGTTCAGGCCCGTTTTGTTAGATATTTATGTGTGAAGAATGGGATCCGTAAAGCCATACCAGATTACAATGACAGGTTAAGGCACTTTAAAATGATTAGCTTAAGAGAGAGACGCAGCCATTCTGACTTACTAATACTTCATAAAATTATTAACGGTTTCATTGATGCACAATTGGTAAACTATTTTAACTTTAGGTCTAGCCAACGTAGTAAGCGTCATCATCGTATTTTTGAATTGCCTACATCCACCTTAAATACCACATTTAATAGCCCACTAACACGTATGGCAAGGCAATATAATGAAAGGTCCAACTTGACAGATTTTCCTATTGATATTTTCTCCATGAGTTTTGCTTCATACAGACGTTCCCTATTTAAACAGTGTGAAGAGTGCACATCTATGTAGCTCAAATTGTTTTTTTTTGTTTTGTAGTGTTCTAGATTAAGTTCTACTAAACATACTTTTTATTGTTCTCTTTTGTCTCTAATATTTGTAAGTTTAATGTCATGCATACCTGTTATTTGCATGGTTACTGAAATGGCAATTTTTATTATGATTTTTTTTATTTGAGTTGTAAGTGGCTGTGCTGTTGGTGTGCTTATTATAAATAAATAAATAAATAAATAAATAAATATCTTATTTATCAATGAAATACATACTATCACAAATGGCGAGGACACACAGACATTTACATTTACACGATATTAAAAGTGAAATTCTATTGATTGCAGTGAATATCCTTTGTGTAAAAAATTACAAATAAGTGTGATAATTGATTTCAAAACAAAAATGATAATTTTCACGAGAAATATAACATTAAAACTTAATTAAAAGGCAATCGTTCAGTTTACTTCTGTGTTCTTGACTTTAAAACTTGTTTCCTACAAAGTATTGAATCATACTATTTATGTTAAATAGTTTCTAATGCTACTTACTTGCAGTTTTAATATGTGATTTAGTATTGCAGTTTAATAAGTACTTATAGTTTCAGACTGTAAAACTGATCTCTTCTCAAAGACGCAGTAAACATCTGCAATTTTAGGCTGTTTTTTTTCTGAAATATTAGCCAATCAAGGACATAACCTAACCTATTATTACAATGAAAGTCAGACTGCGGAAGCTCATCCAATAACCAAAACATTTTTTCATACCAAGAAAATAAACCTTCAATTTAGCTTGTTGACTTCGAACTAAATTCCCATGACTAATTTGTCACAAACAATTTTGCCTACTTTAAAAAACATCAGACATTACAGTTTCGAAGGATCTAATAGGTGAAAGCTCGCACTTGTCATAATCTGGCTAGCCTTTTAAAAAGTAAGGCTCAATGCAAAATCATTTGGCCTAGCCTTTTCCCAACTATGTTAGGGTCGGCTTCCAGTCCAACCGGATGCAGCTGAATACCAGTATTTTACATGGAGCAGCAGCCTATCTGACCTCCACAACTCAGTTGTTAGGTAGTTCAAGTTCTCACATGTATGTAAGAAAAAAAAAAATACATCTAAAAATACTCTCACGTACACAAATAGACGTTATCTACAAATCGAACGGTTCCTTGCGTCGAGATGATATCAGCCCATTGACAATGCCATAACACCATGTTATCCTATTTTATCACACAAATACATTCAAATATTTGCCTGAGTGCTATCACCGTGTTACATGTGTTTTACATGCATCATTATTAGGGTTGGCTGAGGTGAGATGTATTTTAGTATCCACTGATATGATATAGGTAGGCAGGTTTAACTGCAAATAAGTTTATAGTGAAGAATATTTTTTCGTATTACTACTCGTATATTGATTCTAATCAGCGAAAGTTCCTCTGTGCAGTCCTTAAAAAAGGGTAAACTCACGATGTTTTTAAAAGAGAAAACGCAGAAGAGGAGAATTATAATTATGTCATATCCATATGTTTTTTTACTGTGTGTACATAAATAATAAATTAAATAAATAAGAGGAAATACAATTAAGTAGGAAACTAGTACCTATACATAGGCCTGACAAAATCTCCCAATTTAATGAAATGGGTATTGGTAACATTTAAATGCAACCTCTTTTCGGTAACATTGACAAAATGCCGGCGATTTGTTGTCAACAACTCAGTGATGCCATTCGAGTTTTTCTTTATTTTTGTGATTAAATTACTTTTATTATATTATTAATAGTTCTCGATGAGAACAGGTCAGTATTTTATAGAATTAACTGAGTAACTAATTTTTTTTACCCATAATTTAAAATGTTGATGGATTGGCAAGGACCTTTCTAATGGAAATTTAATTGGTATAGGTCTGAGTAAATCTCACAATCTTGAATAGTTTAATAAAATGTGTACAGTACGTGGTATACTCGTAGTACGAAACCTCTTTACATTGATAAAACACCGGCCATTAGTTGTCAGAAACAATAATGCCATAAAAGTTTTTTCTTTGTGTTTCTTTCTGCAATAAAACGGTTTTTTGTATTACCGGCCAGTATTTTATAGAATAAATTGAGTACAAACTTTTTCTCGTAATTATCATTATTTAAAAAAAAATAAGTATATAAATGACAATAAGCAAGAATGTATTTGAATTTTAGGGCATTGTTCTAAGGTTACTACTTATTTGATTAAGGGCTGATTTTTCCAACTTCAGATAATTTTCGACAGTTCTTCCATGCAAACTCTGTCAGACGACAATTTTATTCCACGAATAAAAGTTATCTGTCGATTGAAAAATCAGTCCTAAATCGTTAACGTGTGTATCGAATTAATATTATTTGATCAGTGCTTTAGTAAAAATACCTACAATTTTTGCAATATACAACGTGTAACGTTAAATGCGCAAAACCTCAGACACCCCAACTGATTTTTAATTCAATAGACCTATTTCAGAGAGAAAACAAGTCATTAAAAAAATGGTCAAGGTTTTATGTGCTGTTTTAGTTTTACTTGCCATTCTGACCGTTTCTTGCATCTGCGACGACGCTTTATCGAGAGAGGAGTCGTCACCGGGCCGCTGCGCCGCGCTGACATTGGGTTGCTTGACCTATTAATAAATAGACACGGCAACGTTTTTAATGAAGATTTTTTGGAAAATGTGGCCTATATTAAAAAGTGGTTCAATTATTTCTGCTCGTTATTCTGATCAAACTATTTTCAGGTTTTGCGCATTTAACGTTACACGTTGTATATTTTTTTAATTTTATGTGTCCGGTAACTACTAGGTTAAAAAAGATGGCAAGATCAGCACTATCAATGATGAGTAAAAACAGTCACGATAAGGGCCTGTGCACACCACGTTTTTTAAACGCGCCGCTGACGCGCGTTTTAGAAACGTGCGTCGACGGCGCGCTTTTGTCCTACAGAAGGTCTACAGGCTGCGTCTGACTCGCGTGCGTATCGCGTCTGTATCGCTACAAACGCGCATCAACGGCGCGTTTAAAAAACGTGGTGTGCACAGACCCTAAGTCTTGTAACAGCCGATATTGAAGTCAAACATGAGTCAAACTATCTGTTCACATCTGTATCAACTTGTGAACGAGGCCGAATTGGCTTAATGAATGCACGAAGCGAAATTAGTTTAGATGTGATTTGATTTTCTTCTTGACGCGTGTTAGCGGCGTATTTCAGAGTTTTGCTGATTGATAAGTCTGTCAATGATTATTTTAAGTGGTCTGACCTTGAAGATCTTAACCTCAAAATACCTAAATGTGGTTAGAAACATGTGTATGAAATTGCAAACTACTTTTTGTATTTAATGTAAAAGTAAAGGCTTAATACTTTAAAAGTAGTTCATAATTGGTTGAGACTTTAAGAAACTTTATCTAATTGAAGAAGAAATAGCATACGAAGTGACTATGATTCTTATTTGAACTGACATGATGGTGAAACTTAATCAAAACCAACTTTTCCCCACAGCACTTTCATGTATCTACATATGTACAGACGCCAGCACATCAAGCTACAATCTGTCAAATTTCTTTAGTCGATTTTCAACTTTATAGCTAATGCATTGGGTTCAAGGTTGATTGGGAAAATTTGACAGTTTCCGGTAGCTTGATGTGCTGACGTCTGTACCTAACAGATTTTCCGAATTACTGATACCTATTCACACTCTAAACATGAACTTCAAATTCCTCACAGCGGCAATTAAGAACTCGATATTTTAACACCTTACCAGTTACGACTGACCCAAAGTACAGGCACCGACAGAAAAGTTTACGAACATCCGACCTACTTGCACTGAGCACATCAAACCGTACCGACTTCCAAGTAAAATTCGAACCAAATGGCGTTTTAATAGAGCGAAGCACTTTCACCAACTTAAATCTTTGGGCTTAAAAAAGGCTTTACATCGGTTTAAAGGGATGAGACTGGCTCAAGCGGCTCGATTGCTGCCTTTAGCTTTGGCCAATTACTCACCGCCTAGTAAAGATTACAATCGCGTTATGTGAGCGACGATTACTCGCCGTCATATTTACTTTGGTTTGTTTTCAAGATATTTTTAGAAAATTGTACAGAAATAAACTAAATTTGTGGAAACTTCGATGCATTTTTTTTAGCTTTATCGTTTCATTGCTTAATGTTCTTCTCGATTTACAACAACACTGAATGAAAAATTTAACTACAGTTATAAAAATGCAGATCAGAAAATAATATCTCAACCTCCCTGAATTGCAAAAAAAAAAACATTTTTTTTCTTAATTAAAATAGAAAAAAAACAAATAAGATGTTAACCTCTTTTGACTTAAACTTCAAACCGGCTGGCAAATTCGAAAAAAGTTAGTCATTTGTTATAATTCGCCACCGCTTAATATTTTGTCAAAAGTTATATTTTTCAATTTGTAGTTTCAAGTTTTTTTACGTAGTTTTATTAATTAAGCTTAAGCAGCGAGTGTGTATTATAATAGTGAGACAGAAAAATGAAAAGGGTACGAATTCAAATGATTAAAAAGCCACAGCAGACATTACAGTCTGACGGGAAAATTGCAAAAAACCGTTCACATTGGCGCTTCGAGACAACTCTTTGCTTTTTTTTTCTGAATATTGAATTCCCGTCGGCCGCAGATAGGCAGTGCCGCGTAAAAAGGCAATTAAAGCTATAAATCATTTGTGTATGCCCTTTTTTCCTACTTTTACCTTTCCTAGCCATAACGGCTGGTTTTATGTGCTCACTGAAACACCAATGCCCGGCCACTGACAACGCTATTTGAAATATGAAAGTTGTAAAGTGATATATCTCCATCAGGCCATTTTTTATGGTGCTTATTTTTTTTTACTGCTCAAACAACGTCGTGTGCCGCTCTAAATCAAGCTGATATTTTTACTAAAATGATTTATTCGTGTTTTAAGAACTTTTGTATGACTAGGAAGTTTCTAGTTGTTGTAAGCTTGTTCGTGTAGTAGTAAATTTACACAAATAAATGGTTCTAGTAAATTGATAGGTGTTTGGAAACTTTGTTGTAGTTATCGTGAGGTTTTAGTTTAGTGTTTTTGACGTGATAGTTATGCGTTTGTTTTGGTAGGTTCCGAATAAATTATTGATCTACAAATTGTCAAAGTCACTGATACGTAGATACTGACCGAATCCATTACCTACATTACACATAGTTGTCTACACTTGTCATCTTGTCTTAATTTTACTATCTAATAGTAGCCATAAAAAATCATATTACAGTTTTATTACTCTGATGTAGTTAATTTATTCCTATCGAAGAACGTGGCATTCAGTAATGTAATCCTAATATGTTTTGTTTGATTATATACTTCTGTTTATCTTATTGGGGAATACCCATATGATGTTATGCCTAAGGCATTAAGTCCGCCTTTGTACCTTTTTTGTGTGCGAAAAGTTTAAATAAATAAATGTTACATTGTGTTCAAGACACCTCCACCACTGGTTACTAAATCAGTTTAATCTTGTTTCAGTGGACACAACAATGTGGACCTGCGTGTGATCGCTCACGGTCACCAGCACGCGCCATTTTCTACCACCGTCAGAACAAGCATCATCATTCACCTCCGGGTGTACAAAGAGGCGCTAGCGGCCGGGATGGAGCCGCTAAGCGAGAACGGGCTCTGTCTATCCGAGCTGGAGCTCCACGGAGGCGGTCACTTGCACGAGTCTGTGGCCGCTTCCGTGGGCTCGGCTATCAGTAGCCTCATGGCCCCACTGCATCATGAGCCCCAGCATACGCCCTTGCATCATGCGCCACCACTTCACCATGAACCGCTGGAGAAGCTCAAACGTGAGTAGTGTTTTGTTTTTTATATTTTTAAATGTGCTGGAATAATAAATAGGTAAGTCCACCACTGTGGAATATTGTTAGGTGTTCATAATAATGATACAAGGAATGACGTCTTCTGTCTAAGTTATAAAAGCAATCATTTCTTTTTCTAACAATATTTGATGCATACTCCACCCGTTTTAAAACGCTACGCCACGACGTAGCACTGTTCAGCAAAACAATAAGATACTTATGCGGAAGTAATTTATAAATTCGTATCGTCCAATTACATTGATATGTTTTCGTATGGAAGAGAACCAATGAAGATCTCTTATATTGGCGAATAAATCCTGTTTTAAACTTCATCCGGCCAGTAAAGAAAATAAAGGGGAGTTTTCGCGTTTCATTTCGCGACGCACGACGCGCGCTCACATACGATCGAGGCATTCGCCGCGTTTTATTTTTATGAAGATATGTAGCTTCTCCTGTCCTCAGATACGAACCTACAAAGGATTTGGTGAGGTAAATAAATGCACTCTTTACGCCTTTTATTCCCGATATAGGCGCTCTCGAATTTTATTGAAATTTCGCTACATTTAAAGTTCGAGAATAACATTTTTTGCATAGCAAATTGCGGTCTAGAGAATTTTCTTATCTTGTAGAGTCGGTAATTGAATTTAAATGTCTTTTACATTTCTAACTTTGTGAAATAGCTTACTCCTGTACCTAAGTGTATCAAATAAAGACTACCTCTGTCCTTGTTAGACTTGTTTTCCTCATAGACTTTTGAATAGCATTTTCGCGTCGAACGATATGATTCGTAAACACTAATAACGTAACAAACTGCTTTAATTTCACTCCTCTATATCATAATTGTATTTATAACAACAACAACAACGCTATAAAAATTATATTACTTTTTTCATCAATACTCGACAAAAGACTTCAGCGCACGTGGTACAGTCGCCGATGACTTAATTTATGGAGTGACGGCGAATAAAAAGCGGTGATCGTCACAGGCGATCGGGCAGGAGGACCGTGACGCGATGTGGGCGCACTTTGTATACAAAATTAGGGATTATTCACCTCCCGCCCGCGTGACATGCAATTCGCATCTTTTGTCTACGTCAGTACCAACATGTCACGCTACACATCCCGATGCGCGTTTTTCGTAATTTCGCTTCTTTTTCTGTTTGTTTGAATAAAGTGAGTCTCTTTTATATAAATAATTCTGAATGTCATACAAATATCCAGAAACATTCAGATATTAAAGAAAGTAACTGTCTTAAAAAGAAATTAAGATTTGGTATGTGAATATACAATGAGTACACGAAGAGAAAATTCTTAGAAAAATGACTGTGTTCATCACTATAAAGTGAGTGCAAGTGACATCTACAGAAAATTTTCTGACTGAGATTGGGAAAAATTCACTATTACTCCGATAAATTTTACTATGCAGCATAGGAATTTTTACCTTGCTAGCATGGTAATTTTTCCATTATCACTCAAATGCACTCAGATTATGAAACAGCACAGTCATTTTGCTAAAAATTTTCTCTCCGTGTAGCCACACATACACACATACATGAACTCACGCCTTTTGTCATGGTGGTAGCAGAAACTACAGAACGCTTCGTGATACGATCTTTCTCACACTCCTTGTGTAGCGTTTATAAGTAGCTAATATTCCTTAAAACTTTTCGACACAATGATCAAAGGTGTCTTCTATTTTTCTTATTCCTAATGATTAAAAACCTATGCTGTCTAACTGAACGTAACTGAAATTCAGTTCCAGTTACATTCAGTTAATTAGCATATTTCTTTACTTCTTGCGCCAGAAAATTTCTGTAAATCAATTTTATCAAAATGAAGTTGTATATTTTACAAATTAACATACCTAATTTATCCGATTAAGATCTCTACCTGCCTTATAAATGAAGACATTACAATCGCTTTCACAAGGAAACAATTTGTACAATATAATCACAAGCAAATCAACACGAGCTGGGGTGGCCATGGCTAATCGGATAGTTTTTACAAACACATCAGTATCGGATTACGCGCCCCCTACATGTTTAGTTACGCAATTAGTCATGCCCCTAGGGACCCGAACTTTAAAACTGCGAGGAAGATGTGTTATTTGCATTTTGAATGTAGACAGGATCGTAGGAACCCGTGGCTAAAAACCATTTCTGTACCGCTATAAGCACGATTCTATTTATTTACATTTATTTTAAGCAGCCGTATTTTTGTTAAAGTCATCGTTTCCTTGGGCTTGACAGAGAGCAACAAACAGATTAGTTGCTTTAACAAACGATATCTAATAATAAAACGAAAAAATCCTAGTAAAATTTGTTCTATAATTAAATCTTTCTCTCTACATCATGATAACTTATCAAGAAGTCAATACCTTTTATAAATATTTATTTCTGTATAAAAATAACTACATTTCTGCATTTTGCACGTGAGGCTGACGTAAGCGCAACGATTTACAATCCATCACCGTCGGACAAAAAGAGCAGCAGAGGCAATCATTTAAAGTCAATTTGAATGAATCGGGCATCATCCCTCTCTTTCACGACACAACGTTTTTAATAAAACAAAACGTTTTGTCTCACTTGCTCACGGAAAAAAACAACCCTCCGTAGTCAGTGGAGCATTATATTGCGATGATTAGGCTTGCACTTGCCGCTTTTGCCATTGAATTTAAATGGGGGATTAAAATGCTACTGTGTGCATTATATTATTAAAGCTCTATTGTGCGTTACTTCATTAAGCGATTGCTGTCGTCATTCTGTCTTTATTTGTTTTATCAATTCTTACATAATTTAATTTCGGTAAGTTATCTTGGGCATGTGCAAACACCTGTCTGATTCCAACCTTTCCTGATTGGATCATAAAAAGTCTTTGCAAAAATTGTGTCTCGATTTTTTTTGCATATGCGGTTAAAAAATCTCATCTGTTCTGCGTATGATATTGCTTCTCCAAGCTTATCCGTCGAAGATTGTTCCCATATCCCGAGATTTTTATAAAATAGACGAAAAACACGTTTCGTGGCTTTAATTTTAAATTGATCTGGTTTTGCGAAATCTTATTAAAGCCTCCTCGTTCGTTGATTCTGTCGATACCTTTTTTTCACCTCATCCGGCGGTAAACCGGGGGCGGATCTCATTATTTCCTTGGAACAAAATATGGAAAATTAATTACGTGGAATTTGAGCGCATTATTATTTACTGAAGAGTTGTGTAACGCTTCACGAATGTTTTGCTTTTGGAAATAAAATAAAGCTAATTATAGGTCTAATATTGCGTCCGTTTCAGAATTATGATAACTATAATTGTCTTGTTTGGAAAACTATGGCCCCATCAATTTCACGTTCAACACTAGCTCAATTAATTTAAAGGCATTATAGGACATTAAGATAATCCTTAGTCATTAAATAAGCAAAACAATCGCTTATGGAGTCGATTAAACATATTTAATAAGAAAAACAAACGTTCTTTTCATCGATTAAGCAACTTTGTGTTGGGAAGTTTGCCAAACAAAGAATTGGGAAGCTCGGCGCGCACGTAATCAACCATTTTGTGATGTGAAGGATTACAAGTTGCCACCGAGTATAAGATGTTTCGCTCATTTTGGACTAATATTCCAAGTAGGTTGATTAATTTACGATACTTTCCATTTGCGTTTCACTTTCATCAAGGATATATTGCGTAGTTCAAAGAACTTTAAATGTATTTTAATGTAGGTTTATCATCTTTTAAGTACAGAAACTAATGAGTTTTTGGAAATTTTGTGCTTTGCTCATACCTAACCATCTATAATATTGTATATTTCAGTTCTATTAAAGAGCTAATAAAAGACATAGTTTTATCGGCGTTCCAGTATGTAAATTGTGCATATTTTATCAAGTAGGTTGGTGTGTGCCCATGAGGTGTGAGGCCACCGGCCCAAACAAATATTTGTGATGTTAGTTCACGTCTCGGGTTGAGATTACTGACTTTATCTAAATGTACCCAAATCTGACCGACGCACGCGCAGCGCAACCAACACGCTTAGATTACATTAGAATCTTTAACTTGACGGAATTTATTAGTCATGTGCCTTTAATTAGCTGTTCTTTCGTTAGATAGGAGATTTAAAAAGTAGTAAAATATTACTGGCAGGTTAGGGCTGTGATTTGAAGTCACACTGGGTAATGAATTTGAATGTTAAGCGCAATAACTAGGTACTTACCTAGTTAAGATTATCGATGTCATTGTAGAAGTATTTCTGCTTTCCGAGAGAACTATTCTAAACGGGAATTGAATAAATCATTTTCAAATGAGTTAAAACAAATGTGAATCGCGTTCAGACGTCGTGAAACCGTAGAAACCGTTTGATCTATACTTTTTTTATTCGAGCGGTTTTGTTTTACAAGTTATAAAATCACAGATAGACATTATTTATCAGTCTAATAGCAAAAAAATCCGCAAAAACCCGGTGCCACAGTGTCTGCCTTTGCCCCTGCCGTACAACCCTGCCGAGTTACTATGAAGTATTTTTTCTATAGAAGAAAAAAATTGCATCCCCCCTGAAACATGAGCCGAACACCGGGTCCCGTTGTCGCCTGCTTTGATCGCCATTCCCGGCGATAAATTAATGTGTTTTTTTTTATTATAATTGATGTTTAGAAAAAGATACTGACAAATTTTGTGATGCAAAAACGTAAAAGTTGTGGTGTATGTAGCTGTTCCTATAGAAATATGCTGTAGTACTCTTGTAGCATCAAGTTTGGTTCAGTAATAATGAAAATATTGCTAGAAATTAATGGAAATTTGGGATAAGAAGTATTAGGTTGTCTCATAAGTTCTTGCCATATTTTATTTTTCTCGAATTTTCTCGTATTTAAACTAAAGTGAATTCAAGAAACTTCTAGATCTTTCTAGTAAAGACGAGTATCTTTTATGGTGAGGGTATAAATAGGCGCGGAAACAACGCAATAATTAGTCTTTAGTGAAAATGGATCAGCGTCAACTGCGAGCTATTATGCTATAATGAGCATCGACTTCAAGTCTCTTCAACAGAAACGGCTAAACAGATTAACACTGCATTTGGACCGGGTACTACTAGCGATCGGACTGTTCTTTTCTGGTACAAGCGTTTTGACACCGGTGATATAAGCTGCGAAGATCAACCTCGCCCAGGCCGACCCACCAGCTTCGATGAAGATGCTTTGCGCCACGAACTTGAGCTATATCCAGACTATAGTACGCGCGATTTAGAGAAGGCGCTTGGACAATCCCACGCGACTATAGATCGTTATCTCAAATCGATGGGATATCGCAAAGTGATGTCACGTTGGACACCTCATGCGTTAACGGACCATGACCGGGCCGTTCATGTGGCCATTTGTCAAAGTTTGTTACTTCGTCCGCACAGACGAGACTTTCTCAAGGACATGTGACGAGAGCTGGATACATTATGAAACTAACACGCGTCATGCCTATTGGATTCCTTGCGGGGAAAACCCACCAGCCCAGCCTAAACTTAATGAACACGGTCGTAAGATTATGTTGTCTGTTTTCTGGGATTGGCAAGGAATGATTTTCTGGGAACTCCTCGAATCTCATCAGACTATTAACGCCAATCTGTATACGCAGCAGCTTCGCAAACTAGCAGAGATGTTAAAAATTAAGCGGCCAAAACGACGTGGAGTCCAACTTTTGCATGACAACGCACGACCTCATTGCGCCAAGTTAACACATAAACAGCTGAAGGAGCCAGGATGGCTGATTGTTCCACATTCACCGTATAGCCCTGATCTTGCGCCTTCAGACTTTCATTTATTTCGAGCTCTTAAATTTCATTTACTAGGAAAACAAATCGAAAATCCTGGAAGTATTAAAATAGAACTTGAAATTTTTTTCGAGTCCCAGCCTGCCTCATTTTGGGAGAAGGGTATTCAAATTTTGCCCAGTAGATGGCTGACTGTTGTTGATAACGAGGGAGACTATATAATTGATTAAATGTAAATAAAAAAATATTAATAATAATTTGTCTTTTAACTGGCAATAATTTATGAGACAACCTAATAGGTACATATATCTATCTACACAGGTATACCTACTTCTTATGCTAATTTTCCATTCATATAAGCTGTAATCAGTTCAACCAATTATTGTTTGAATGAACAGTTATTCGACCAATAATTGTTTGAAATGATTACAGCTAATGGGTCATATTCAAAATAATTGTATATTTACTATTGTCTTAATGTCCTACCCAATTATTTTCATAACGAGATACAACTGACTAGAATTTTATAAACAAACAGATTAAATTTTTATTTGAGCTTAATAAAAAACAACGAAACATTTGGTACAGCTAAACAATTCATTAAAAAAAATTAAACCAGTCATTGCGTAGGTTCCGTTTTATACAAGTATTCAATGTCCACGTCTTTGACGGTAAACTTAAAAAAATAATGTAATTATTAACCATTACACTTATGCATTTCCTTGGCGACTCAGTACAGTGCGGACGTGTGTTACAATTTCTAAATTGCTTTTTTGTGATTGGTTTATTGGCCACAATAACGATTCTCGCTTGCTCGTGCAGTGTTGTTATGGACTAATCCCGCCCGGTGGGCGTCTCAAGAAAAGGACAAATATACTTGAAGAAGCTTCCGCTATCTGGACTCCACCCGGAATCGAACCTGCGCCGCTTGGATTCGCGGTCGAGCGCCCTACCACCGCGCCACAAAGGTTAGTCATCTAGTGACAAATTACACGACCGCACCAAGCGCGACCCACCACTACTAAGACGCTCCGATGCGTCACGACCTTGAACTGGTCCTTTCACTACGCCTGCACAAAATTTAAGAGACATTTTTTTTTTTTTTTTTTTTGGGCGCCTACACTGGAGCACTTGGCAATTGTGCTCTCACGAGACTCGAATCCGATTTGAATCCTCATACTGGTTAGGCGTTTTCTATAATCAGCTGATATGTTTGGGACAAAGCGTACACCTCCAAAGTCAGCGCAGCCGCTTGAACAATCGGTTTCTGAGCCGGATCTGGCAGCCGCTCCTCCAGACAAGCAGATAAATGTTACGACCAGGAAACGTAAACAGCCTGAGTGTGATCACGCTGCAATTATGTCTAGTATTAAAGCGGATCTAAGGAGTACTCTAGATGAATGGAAAGTAGGCTTGGATGCTAGTCTGGCTAATATTAACGATAACATCAAATCAATTAGAAATGATCTGGAATCATATGTAAAAGACATAAAAAAGGAAATGGATCATCTGCGATCTGAAAACTCTGTAATTAATACACGTATTACAAAATTAACTGAAGAGGTCGCTGGAACCGTAAAATCTGCTGAATACATATCAAGTCAATTTGACGATCAGCAGAAAAGAATTGATAAACTTGAGAAGCGACCAAATGACACAACTGGGATAAAAGCGTTGGAAGCAAAACTGGACAATTTGGAGCAGCAAGCAAGGCAGTGTAATGTAGAAATTTCGAATATACCGGAAAAACGTGGGGAGAATTTAATAGCATTAGTTGAGAATATCGGTAAAAACATCGATTGTACTGTATCACGAGGCGAGATCACTGCCGTTCACAGAGTCCCTCATGTGATGAATTCCGATAGACCCAAGAATATAATTGCAAAATTCACAACGCGAATACTGAGAGACAACTTTGTAAGCGCATTCCGCCTGAAGAAAGGACTTACCACCTCTGCTTTGGGTGTCTCAGGTACACCCCGGGCCATTTATGTTAACGAGCATCTTACACTCCAAAGAAAACAACTGCTGCGGGAGACTCGTGAAGCTGCGAAGAAAAGTAACTTTAATTTTGTATGGGTGAAGCATTCCACTATCCTAGCTAAACAGTCTGAAGCCTCTCCTACGATAGCCATAAGATCAACCGATGACCTCAGTAAGTTAAAAATGCCCAAACAAAACTAAATTAGAAAAGGTCTATATTTATTAATTCTTATTACTCGTTTACAACGATGGCTCAATCACAAAGTGATTATAGTGTATATTACCAGAATATTAGGGGCATCCGAACAAAACTTAACACTCTTTTTATGAACATTCTTTGTAATTGTTATGATATAATTGTACTTACTGAAACATGGCTCATCCCTACTATACATAATAACGAATTTATCGACAATCGCTACGTAGTTTTTCGTTGCGATCGTAACAGAGAAGCCACAAACAAATCTGATGGGGGTGGCGTATTGATTGCTGTTCTCCGTGAATATAATCCTTCTTTTATCCAGTTGCCGCGACAAGGTAACTTGGAAAGTCGCATTGAACACATTGTTATCTCTATCCCTTGTAATAATAATTCGACTCAGACCCTAATTAGTGTGGTATATATACCCAATAATACACCATACTCTGTGTATGACCTACATTTTGAAACCTTAAGCAATATCATCAACTCGACAAACTATGATAATATACTAATTTTAGGAGATTATAACATACCTTCGGCTCAATGGTCATTACTAGACATTACACAAAATTCCTTAACTCATACTGGTACTACTCCTATCTGCAACCGCTTACGAGATTTCATGTCTGTGCATGACATTAAACAATATAACAATTTGTTCAACATAAATGGTCGTATACTCGATCTGCTTATTTCTAGTGCCAACTGCAGTGTACTCGATCCCATTCAACTCCTGCTACAGGCGGATAATCATCATCCTCCGTTTTTGGCATTAGTCCCCTTAAACATAAGTTTTGCCCACATGCAGGCTCAAGTAACACCAAAATATAACTACTTTAAGGCGGACTATACTCACGTGAATGAGGATATCGACAAAATAAATTGGGACGTTGTTCTAGATAATTGTTCAGCTGAAATATCAGTTGATATCTTCTATAATATGATATACGGCATAATAAAGAAGCATGTACCTCTGTCAAAGGCTAAAAACCCTCACTTCCCTGTCTGGTTTTCAAAATCTTTAATACATATTTTCAAATATAAAAAGAAAGCTTGGATTAAATGGAAAAAATATTCTAACCAATCTGATTATGAATTATTCTCCCTTTATAGAGCCCGTTTTGCTACCGAATGTCTTAAGTGCTATCGCAAGTACATACAGAGAGTTGAAGATAGTATTCCAAAAAACGTTAAATACTTCTGGTCATACATTGCCAACCGCAAAGGAAAGTCCGGCATCCCATCTCGTATGCATTATAAAAACATTACCACCAGTGACCCCCGCACAATCTGTAATTTATTTTCATCATTTTTTAAATCTGTGTACGAACCCTCTAGTCTTTCAGACAATTGGAGCCCAAGTCTTGGTGATAGTAATACCAACAACAATCTTCTAAGCAGCTTGCACTTCAACCAGGATTCTACCTTTAAACAATTGATGGCACTTGATATAACCAAAGGACCTGGACCTGATGGTATTCCTCCATACTTTCTAAAACGTGCGGCAAAGAGTATTTGTAAACCGTTACATATTTTATTTAATAGATGTCTAGATAGCGGCATATTCCCTACAGCTTGGAAAAACGCAAATATAATACCAGTATTTAAGAGCGGTTCTAAACAAAATATCGAAAATTATCGGCCAATCTCTATTTTAAATACCCTCGCTAAACTCTTTGAAAAAATGGTACACCAAGCTCTCTATCCTTTTGTCCAAAACAATATAATATCTCAGCAGCATGGTTTCGTTAGAGCGAAATCTACTGTTACCAACCTAATTATTTTTACCAACTTTGTCTTTGAAAATATGGATAAACAAAAGCAAACAGACGCTGTGTATACCGACTTCCAGAAAGCCTTTGACAGAGTCGATCATGAAATCCTGTTAAATAAAATTGCATTCAACGGTATACGAGGAAATTTGCTGCGCTGGTTTTGGTCGTATATTTCTAATCGAAACCAAACTGTGGTGTGTAACGGATATAGCTCAGATACATTTCATGCTACTTCAGGAGTCCCGCAGGGGTCAATTTTAGGTCCCCTTTTGTTTATAATATATATTAACGACATAGCCAACTGTTTCCTTCACAGTGAATTTCTCTTATACGCTGATGACCTAAAAGTATTTAAAACTATAACTACTACTAACGACTGCTCTCTACTTCAAGAAGACTTAAACAGAGTATCTACATATTGTATAAGAAACAAACTTAAATTAAGCATTCCAAAATGTAAATTCATGAATTTTACTAAAAACAGAAACATAATCCAGTTTAATTATTCCCTTTGCAATGAGTCGTTAATAAGGGAAACATGTATTTGTGACCTCGGCGTTCTTTTAGATAACAAATTACATCTGAATCTACACATAGATAGAATAACGACCAAAGCGCAGCAAATGCACAGTCTTGTCATGAGAGCCTCATCTGATTTTAAACGCCCTGCTACATTTCTTCATCTTTTCAACTTTTTAGTCCGTCCTCAGGTTGAATATGCCAGCGTTATATGGGATCCACACTATGATAAATACATTAAGGCCGTCGAAAAAGTTCAACGTAAATATCTAAAAGGAATGCAATTCAAATGCCGCTTGCAACGTTCCTCTTATGTTGAATCACTAAAAAAGTTTAAGTTGCTTTCCTTGCAATCAAGACGTCACCTCCTACAGGCCATGTTCCTTTATGGACTCATTCATCATACTATTAACTGCCCAGAACTGGTATCTGATATATTTTACATCGTGCCAAGAACTGTAACAAGGCGGGAGTCACGTGCGTATCCTCTTTTTGCCACCAATATCTGTCGTACGAATGCAGGTCAGCGGGCGCCTCTGCAGAGAATTGTCAAAACTTATAACAAGTACTTTTTAAAAGTTGATATATTTGCCTCAACTCGTTCTGGGTTTTCAAGGGAGTCCAGATCCATTTTGCAAATTAATGGGCCAACTTCAAATAACAATTGTTAAGTTTAGCTGTTGCGAATTTATGTATTATTTTGTTGATAAGTTAATATAAGTTTACATAATATTTAACGAGCTATAGAATACAATAATTACGTGTCACTGTACATCATTCTGTAATACGTGAAAACGCAGTTGACTGTACATTAATATATTGGTTAAGTTTATATAATTAGGTTAAGATGAAATGTATAGTTGTTTGTTTTCCAAATAAATAAATAAATAAATAAATAAATAAATACACAAAAGTTTAAAAAAAAACTATATTCAGAGAATATTGTTTAAACTTTCAACACTTCACTAAAAAAAATATAAAATACTATTTAGTGTTCTCCAAATTTAATTTATTAATGAGTCTCCTGATTTTAATCATATCTGTTATTCTTCTCTGTTATGCTATTTTAACATTATTTCCATGGCAATAAAGAAATTTGATATACTGGGCAACATGAGTTCACTAGCTGTCACTACACAACGTAAGAATAAACGCTCGGGGATTTTGTTCAATATAGTTTTTCAGCTCGTTTCGTTGTCGAAGAAAATTAGACTTTTAAAAGTAAATATCCAATGTGAGTCGTTTACAATAGCGGTAAGTAATTACTGTTATAATACTCATACTAGGAAATGGCTGTATTGTGATATTTGTTATAACTATAAAATATTCGTATAACATTTCGAATTGTTGTGGAAATAAATAGATTTGTAGATTAGACACGTGCAATTAATTCATATCCGTTATTTTATCTGTCACTTTTTTCTGTTACGTAACAGATATGAATGATTAGGCGTTATTCACATTGTCTCATGTTGTATGAATTAATGAAAATAAAATATTAATATTTACTGCACCGCAGGTTAGCCAAAACATTTTTTTTTTTACTGACTTAAATTTATTTGAAGTATGTAAAGTTTGCGTATAATGTGGCATGTATTGCATTGCTGTGCCATGTATTGTCTGTGTGTGCATGTTTTACTGCGTATGCTCAGTGCTCACCGCTTGAGCCGTTTGTACTAACCGCGCAGCCTCGCCGAGGCGTACCCAGCCTCTCGTTGGCCGTCTCAGTATCAGTTAAGGGGGATGCGCCAAGGTAGCCCGCGAAATTTAAAATGTCTCAGGTTTTTTGCAATTTACAGGTCAGTGTAAAGTTGTATGTTGTGAGTATTTTTTAAATTAATATCTGAGAAACTCTTTTTCATTAAAAAACTAAATTGTTAATACTGTAAGTGCTCTAATTATTAAAATCATGCAGTTTAAACTGCTTTACGAATTGTTTATTGATTTATGGCAATTATACCAATTAAAATACGATCATCAAAATGTTGTTTCATTATGTACCCACCTAGCGACCCACACCGGCTTCGCACTCGTAGCCTGTTATACTTAATCTTAGTAGGTGAACTGTAATAGGTGTGCATAAGTAGTGATAGTGATGATGGTATTCTACTATTCCAGATGTTTTAATTAGCTCAACGTTAATTATTTAATTTATAAACGTGTGCTATTTAAACTTGCCCTAATAATTCCTTTCTGTTATTTTTCTGTTACAATCAAACAATATTCATATCTGTTTCCTATCCGTAACTTACAATTATTTTGAATATGACCCTAATACGTCTTAATTGCATTATTTACTGGTGATTTGCGCTTTAGTACATCGCGCATAGTTGGGATAGGTCACCACTTACATCATTCTATTTTCAGTGTCTATTAATAACCTGGCCATTTGATTCCATACATCACATTCCATAAACATAGCGAGCTTACTAATCCATTTATACTGTAATAGTATTTAGTGTAAATCTGGTCAAAACTCATAATTACCTAACAAATTCATAAATACCTATTAGCATGTGCTCGAGCTATTAAACTTTGTCATCGACAATTAGTGAAGGCGAAACTAAATAAATAAAAAGCCTCGCATACCTCGCTAGACATGTGACACCCATTCTGAACGCCTGTTAACAAATTAAACCGATTTGTTCTGTTATTCTAATAGGGCGACTATGGGAAGTGTTTGTGTCGAGCATATTTTGACAAAATTTATTGCTACCACGCCTCCTCGACGGGCCTTTTTTCTGGTTCCTCAAAGAGGGCGGATGGCGTGACATCTGTCGCGCAGAAAATGTTGCCACGCCCTCCTAGAGTAAAACTTATGAATTTAAAAAAATATTGAAATCCACTATTTTATTGTGTCATCCCAGAATGTTGACTAATTACCAGCTAAAGTCTAACAACAGCAAAATGTCTCTAATATCGCATAAGTTGAAAACAGTTTCACGCCTATCTATTTTAAATGATCCATCAATATTATGAGGAAATGATTGAAATTAATTAAATCCCTTCCGTGGCCACATTAGTTATTGACAAAAGTCAAGTAACGACACATCTCAGCGTGAGTTCCACTGATGTATCGGCAAACAATAAGTCAACGGTACAAACACACAATATTTACAATGTGTGTGATTGATAGTGGATGACAGATGTCGGGTCAACCCTTGCGCTGCGACCGGCCCATCTGTCGCTGAGCCCCGCTATAATGGTCAGAGAGATATTGAACTGAACTATCTTTTTCCACACTTTTTCCCCCAAAATCAGTTTCTAAGTCATTCTTGTCAAATGACTCTCGTTTATGTACTCAATTATTTGCAAACATCAAATAACCGAATCTGATCACAATAAAATAAAGATCATTTGCAATCGACATTCCCCTTTTATATCACCAATTCGAAAATGTATTTATTTCTTATCTTGAATAATGACGTCATAAAGATTCGTTTTTATAACACACGGGCAGGTAATGTGTGTATGAAATAATACTCTCATCTTTTGTATAATATTACTTTCCGTTTATACTCATTTTATTTGTTGCTATAAAAGGGAAGAATAACGGTTGTTAAAACAGTATCAGTACACATTGTACAAACATGAGACTTGGCAATAAATCTTTTTATTTTATGACAAATTGTTGTCTGAACGGTGGCTCAGTCACCCTCGCGGTAACAAAAGATCTAGAACAAACAGTAACATAATTCTATAATGGTCAAACACCACACCACAACGAGAACTATTTGTAGACATATAGATACAATGATACCGCCCTGCTGCAATAACTGTATGAAAGTACACAAAATACTGCATTGTATAATTCTGATTTATAGCTTTTAGGGCAGTCATTACGTTGGAACTTTATATAAATTGTAAGAGAAAGAGCCGAAAGACAAAGAAAGCGTTTAATTGCAAGATTGTTGTACAGGCCTTGGTTACAAAAGTGATATAAATACTCTCTAATAAAATATAACAAACATTGTTAATTTGGAACGAGTTGCAGCTATACGTATGCATTTCATGTGGTATTAGTATAAAACACGGTGACACTAACGTGAAATATGATACGAGCATCTAACAAAAGCGAATGACGTCGCTTTATGAGCTGCGACGGTCCCCGGGACCCCTGCTTCATAATTATAATATTGTGACTTCACATTATTCCACAAATATGGTTGTATGGCTCAAACCCATGGAGGTGGGAGAGATAACCTATTGTATTGGAACATTTATAACATAAAAGCTTATAACTACCCGCACCCCTTGATGAAAATTGTACATTTTGTGCGTTCAATATATTTTTCTGCGCGAGAATAGCAAAGGAACTGATGTTACCGTGTTAACAGGGCTGAAATCATCTACCAAAGTTATAAGAGATAAATATAACGCTATAACTACGACCCCTAAGCAGATCGTGGCTATAATTTTGTAATCACCATAAAATCTGTATCACCGCACTAATATATTTATGACATTACAGCTCCCACTAATATTTATGCAAATTGAAAACGTGCAGAATGGCATCGTTTACGCGACCCTAATCCCTGTATAACGGAGACCAACATCGACATATGTCGCTTTTGACTGTTAAATTTTATTCCACTAGTTGTATTAGATATTTTGTGAGGGTTTCTATGGACTTGTAGTCGTTCTGAAATTGCACACGTACAAATAAAAAGCTAACAAGAGATTACATCTGTATCTACGATCTACTTAGATTCACTGCTATGACATAGAGATAATCATTACTTTCTGCATTTTCATTAGCAGACACCATAGTCGTAGATTTCTAAAATAAGGAGTAGGTATTAAAAGCTGATATAGTACTTTTTTAATGGCGCCTAATGGTTTTTGAAATAATTCTACTGAATCGAATGAAGAGTTATTTCAAAAATCTTTAAACTTCACCCTGATCCGTGATTCATTTGTAAACAGAATGCGGCTAACCACAACACCCTATTCCACTTGTCATCATAGTAGATTTGTGCACCAAATAGGAAAAGTAATTTGTGTCCATATGGGAC
Source organism: Eremobia ochroleuca (assembly GCA_949629135.1). Lineage (NCBI taxonomy): Eukaryota > Metazoa > Arthropoda > Insecta > Lepidoptera > Noctuidae > Eremobia > Eremobia ochroleuca. The sequence continues at coordinate 7,067,028 of OX451390.1, read as the reverse complement.
CAGTGATTGCCTTCTGAACACTCTCACCCTCGACCGGGTCGCCGAATAGTCTTTTGGTGGCCAATTTCGACGACCCCAACTCATTTCCTTAGATCTCTTTTAATATCGCAGAACACGCTCCGATGTTCTTACATTGTGCTCGGTTTTGTTAAGGTTGGGTATCATTTGGGTTATATCATAAATGGAGTCAATTTATTAGATATGTATATGTATGCGTAGGTTTAGTATTGGGTATCGATTTATGCTACGACCTTTGTAGATTAAATGAAAGCTGTTTTTTTGTAACAATTGATAAACTATGTATTTACCGCCGTTTATTACGGTCCAATCTTTAATCTATGACGAAACAATACATCACATTCATTCAATTTCCCCGTTTTCTTTCCCCTAAGTTAAAAAGGTTAATAGGAGCGAGGTAGCAACTTGCGGCTAGTAAATAGTAATCATTTCGTGAGGCATTTTTACAAGTCTCAGGTGGTCGGTAATTTGCTTGCGGCAGAGGAAGGGTTACACTTGATTTATCTCGGTCGTAATGCGCGCCTGGGGACGCACTATTTCGCCCTGTGCTCTTCCCACAAACCATAAACACTAATTTATCTAGCACCGCAAATTAGTTGCTTTGTATGATATTCACTCGTGATTTAACGAGCTTGTTTTCTTTATGATGTTCATAACTAACCGAAATAACACTCAGACGAAATACGGTTCGCATAAATATTAAATAACGTGAGTGAGTTGTATGAAAAGTGACTGGTTAATAGAGCTAATGCGCCTTACCAGACACTGTAAAATGTGGAAACGTCTGCGAGCGACCTTGAGACCAATAGACACGTGGCCAATAAACAAAAGGCGAGGAATCCTCGAAGCGTACGTGTCATGTCTCTTCGCAACAATAACGAAACATGAAAAATTTCCAGACGCCCACATCAGACTGATAAATGGCTTCCGAAAATCCAAAAGGAAGTTACAGCTTACTTGGGATTTGGTCTAGAACCTCTCACGTCCCATAACTGCTGCACTCCGCTTTATTACAATTACCATAAGCCTCAAAGTCCCGCACTCCACGGTCGGCGGGTGTGACTTCATCATTTTGAACCTACTTACAAGTGCGGTAAGACTGTTATTGCTTGGGTGAAATAGAAACCGCGGCGGAGACGTACACTCTGTACAGTCGCAGACAACTTTAGCACTTACCCCTGTTCTTTTAAGATTGGAGTTGCAAGTGTACGAATGATCCGCGCGAAAGTTATGCGTCGTTCGTGCCGCCGAGCGGTCCACTCTTTACATTTTATGTACGTGTACGATATGTTGGCGGCTATTTGGAATACTAATTGAGCATGCCTACGGATTCCAAATCTTGTCTATTTACTTTTCCGGGACGAAAAATAAGTTATCGTAACACTCTTGTCGAGATTCTTTTTATTGGCGTTATTATCTCTCAATTGTAGTTTCTTCTCCATTTACTTCATACCACTATTAGACAAACAATTTGATCTTCCTTGTTTAAGTAAACTGAATAATCACAGGTAGTTCTAATTTATATTTCAAACACCGTTTTCCTCGACAGCATCCAATCTACAATTTGAATGGAAAACCAGTAAACCGCGAAATGATGATGAATCGCGCCAGAGAAAAGGCCTGGCAAAGCGAGATAGAGTCTAAACTCACCAGTAGGCGAGAGAAGGACGCAAGGTGGGGAAATTAGCTGATGCTTCCGTGAATTTGTGTACGTTTTCAATGAAGCCTCTTTACGGTAGGTAAAATAGGAATAAAATGGATGGGCCCTAATCCGCCGGCCATTTATAACTTACACGCCATTAATTTGAGTGATAATTCATGAATAGCGACGCGATTGGTCGTAGATATTGGATTCGGTAAAGTATACATACAGTAGCCGTACCTACCCAAACTCGCGTATTACACTTCCTTATCGCTCCGGTAGGTGGGTAATCTAATCAAATTTTACAGTGAATGCTTTATGCATTTTGTAATAATTTATATTCGTCCTATATACCGAAAAAGCAGCATATCGGTTTGTTTTCCAAGCTTTGTTTTACTAATGACAATATAGGTATTATATACTTAAGATAATGAGTAGAGTTTACATACCTATTACACGTCTACTGTTACACAAGTGATGGTGTTAGTGTGAAAACGGTCCTTATACTGTGACCGCCTGTGTGCTGTGGTTAATCGGGGCACTCCTAGTTGAGTCACTGTGGCACGGACATCTCTCATTATTGTAATTACTCACCGATTACCGCATGCCACTGTGGGCTTACACGCTGTGATACTAAAGGTGTCTCAACATCTCAGCTCATATCAACAACGTCACTTAAACCACACTTACCTACTGTGTATCACTTCAAGTTGACATACAAACAGCCACTTGCTTATTTAACCAGGTGGAAACGTCATTAATTTTCCCATCAGTTTTCATTGAATCCCATAGAAATTGTTCTGTGTAATCTTATGAAAACTTCGCAACGGATGACGAATTGAATTTTCTGTGTAAGCTCTAAGTTCATATCTCTATCTATACTTAGATAAAGTCAGGGAAATTGCAAATAGGCTAACAATTTAAATTGTCCGTATATTCAAATCACATCTGTCAATTTTGCCGATAGTATGAAAAGGCTAAAACACGGCAAAGTGACGTAGGGAGTCCATTTACATAATAATTAATTTCCCTGACTATACCAGCATGGGATTTTAACTACATATGTACGTACTTAAGTAATATGCTCCACTTCTCTACTATACTGAACTGCTAACTCAAGAAGCATGATTGACGTCACTAAAGACATCACGTAGTCTGACAACATCAGCAAACATCTCATCCACGTCCGTGGACCACCTCCAGTGACCTCAAGTCACTACAGTGTACACACACGGTATAGCCCATGTGTAGCCGGAAGTGGGTGCTTGTAGTCGGCCGTCAGTGCTTCCGTCTCGGCTATCGGGATTATGTTATTAAGCAGACGCCATCGCGCACCGCGGTGGTCGCTGATAATGGCTGCTTAACATTTACTGACAATCCCATTGAGTGCTACGGACGATTAACTTAAGTTAATTGGACTAAATATGACATTGAGTGTATTGATAAGTTTTTACTGTAAGTAGATGAAAACATATGAAACTTTGATTAACATTGTTTCTGACATGCATTTGGTACTACATTTATTGGATATTTGACAAAAACATATATATGAAAATTGATTGGACCAATCGGAAAATTAAAGCATTGGAAATTGAATTGAGCAATATCCCGTCATAATATATCGTATACCAATAAATAAAATTGAAGTTTCTGTACGTGATGTCAAAATAACAGATTTTTACTAAATGCATGCAATGCAAATGTTATTGTCTGTTTGTTCCGGCTAATCTCCGAAATGGATAAACCAATTTTGACGGGACGATAACTGAAAGATGTTATAAGGAGTTACTTATGCTACTTTTGATTTAGAAAAAGAATTAGGGTTCCGCGCAAAAAAATAAACCTCATTAAATCCAATTTATTTTCCGACATGCTCCCGAGTGACATAGTGAGGGGCACAGCAAGTATGTAAATAAAACACTTGAAATACGTGCCTTTATAAAGAACAATACAAAAACACAAGATAGGTACGATTTCCGCACTTTACGAAGCTTATTAAGAGGTAGATTAGTAAATAGCTATCATTTCAAGGAGTTCATTCCTGTGGTCAATACAGTTAAGAATAGTATAATTAATCCGTTACATTTATTTTAGCCATGTTTTACTCATGTCTTCAAAACCATCACAATGGATTAGTTCTGATTTCGAGTGCTCTACAGTTAATACGAGAATTAATATCAGTTATCTATTTATGTCGCTAAGACAATAAATATTTATTAGTAAGTATTTATTACCGACCATGACTTTTATGAATAGGCTTGTTTCAAGAAGTCATTCATTCTAACATACTTAGTTGTATCTAGTTTCTTTATCTTTATGGAAAATAATATTGCACAAGTCATTTAAAAAAATAAAGAGCACGTGGGAATTTCTTTGAAAGAATTTTTGTTGGCAGAATACGTCTGATAAGTAGGTAATGGATCAACTTCAGAATAATCAAATCGCACTGAAACGTTTTTGGACAAAACGTAATTAAATACATAAAACGTTTGCCATTGTCCATAATTAAAAAGTTACATTAGCCTTCTGAACTAACCCATGTTATCTTCTACGTCTGACTCTCTTAAAAGAAATATAAGGAGGTATGAGGCAGCAGGGCAGCGCTCGTAAATTACCAGCACTTATCTATATTTACCTCGCGCGACTATCTGTCTTTTAATGTAAATACAAAATTCTATGTTTATATTCTTACACGTTTCTTCTACAGCCTCTAAAATTTAAAACTTTACGACTTCGGGACGTATCTGCTAGCTGCAAAGTTTGATGTTCGTGCTAAATTAAAAATGATGGAATAATATTTTTTTTTATGGGATGGCGGAAGGAATTTCAATTTGTTAATCTAGATCAGGCTTTTCCGGGAGAAGCGTATTTAATCCATATTTAAATTGTATTTAGTTACAAACCAGAAAAGTTTTATGCTTCTTAGACACCAAGCTTTCTTATAGGCAACTAGTCTGAACCCGCGTCTTCGTTCGCGTGGTGGTCGGAAATTGTCCCACAGGAACGTATTACCGGGATAAAGTTATTCCATGTCCAAATCCGTGCGATTCTGTAACCACCACCTCACCGTGAAAACGTAGGTGAAGTGAGCCTAAAGTGAGCTGTCAGTGTCATCCCACCTGATACTAGGGATTGACCAAGAATACATTTACAATCATAATCGAGATTTTAATATAATAATATTTTGTATGCTAATTCTATTGATAATTTTATATAATTTAAAAGCTTAAGTATTTTAATTGTCAAAACATTACTATTTTGTGGGTTTTCATCTAGGAAAAAAAGGCTAGTCCTTATGTAAGGACTAGTCTAGTCAATCTAGGAGGAAAATAAAAAGAAACAAAATTGATATTCTGACTAAGTTTCTGTTTTGCTATTTTATTTTAAAACCCCACAAAATAGTAATGTTTTGACAACTAAAATACTAGTTTTGAAATTATATAAAATGATCAATAGAATTAGCATTAAAAATATTATTAAAATCTCGATTATGATTGTAAATGTTTGCTTGGTCAATCCCTGGCATCAGTGGGATGACACTGACAGCTTTACTCCACGCATGTTTTCACGGTGAGATTTTTTCCAAACCGTGTGCGAAACACCTAAATCCGTTCAGCCGGTAAGACGTGAAAAGGTAACAGTCAGACTAAGTTACTTTTGCATTACCTATGGATGCGTGAATTAGTAGGTACAGACGCCAGCACATCAAGCTACTACAATCTGTCAAATTTCTTTAATAGATTTTCAACTTTATCGCTATACTATAAGATTCAAAGTTGATTCGAAAAATTTGACAGTTTCGGGTAGCTTGAGGTGCTGGCGTCTGTACTATAGGCACAAAATAGCTAACGACCAACTTATCAATGTTACCTGATATAACTTCATTGTTTTGACACAGTTCTGTGTCTAATCTAGTTTGTGTGTAAATAGAAAGCCAATTATCGCGTGTTATTCTGTAGGCTTGAATTACCTCGTGTTTGTAGTAAAAATAGCACTTTGTAATGTTCCGCTATAAACTGCGATATGAGCTTTGTATGACGATACTCTTGACAAATTGTCTATTGCCATGACTAGTGGGAAGTACAGATGGTTACGTATATGATAAACATTGCAGTAATATTAGATCACTACATGAATTATGTCTGCTGCATACCTAGAATATTAGGAACATCGGAGATCTAAGGATTTTTTTTAAGTAATAGGTAAAGACGGCGTATGCAACCGTTGCCATTGAGTTCCGGGATATATTATTATTATTAAAAACTAGCGACCCGCCCCGGCTTCGCACGGGTGCAATGGAGAAACTGATAATTTTAGAGCCACTGTTTCTCGTAAAAAGTATAGGATAAAAAATGGTTATTGTGGGTTATCCCTAAGAGATAGACATATACCATCGCGGATTTTTTTGTAGACCTTTTTAAGGTGTACAATACTGTAGTACATTATTTTGATCTGTCTCGACGGGTTCAGCCAGCGTTTACAATGTAAGCGCAAAAAAATGTGTTTATTTACGATATTACATTAGAAACCTCTAAAATTATCAGTGTTTCTCTACTATATTATGCATGTATTATAGATAAAAACCTTCCTCTTGAATCACTCTATCTATTAAAAAAAACTGCATCAAAATCCTTTGCGTACTTTTATAGATCTAAGCATATATAGGGACAGACAGACAGGGAAGCGACTTTGCTTTATACTATGTAGTGATGTAGTGATTAAACACAATGTTTCAAAAAATTTCACCTCTAATTCAATAAATATTTAAAAGCTTTGTTCCGAACCTACGTGTGGCAGTACACGTACAAAAAGTGTGGTTTATTCAATGAATTTCGATGCTGTTGACTAATATATAATACATTTATTAGCAAAAAGAGTAACGTCTCTATCTAAAAGAAACAACCATGATTTAGGTAAATATGCTCATCATCATTTGTGCTATCTTGTCTTACTATTTGTATCTGTCATTCTTTTCATATCATTCAGGCATGAAACTGGTTTTAATTAACTATTTTAATTTTTACACATGCTAACAACCACGTCCATCACCGTTTAGACGCGTTTCATTAATTTTCCAAAATTCAGAATAACCAGTAACACTGTTTCAACTACCTACGTAACTTATAACAACCACAAACTAAAGTTAAACCTAATACAACATTTAATATTGTCCTAGAGCACTACAAGACAAATACAATTAAACAAATATGATACACCACAGTCGCTTGATGTCGTGTGTGGAATATAAAACACTTTTATGTGCGATTGCGTCCACAGTTGATCACATTTAACGAGAGTGTAGAGGAGACGGTTTAGAGCCCCCAATAAAACAATAAACGCGCTCTTATCACGCGTTATCAAACGCAGCAAACATTAAATTTATTTGTACGCGTTCCTTGTTAATGTACTCGTAAATACGTTTGTACGGACCGACGTTTGTTTTACACTGACATGATAAGGTACACTAATTATATTTCGTTGAAAATTACAACAAGTATGAAGGTGGTTATGCTAAATGAATTTCAAATCCTACTTAATAGCTCCTTTGCTGAAGGCAACAATTACGTTTTCTTTATTTATCGTTTCGTTTTCAAGTTCATATACAACGTGTAACGTTAAATGCGCAAAACCTCAGACACCCCAACTGATTTTTAATTCAATTGACCTATTTCAGAGAGAAAATAAGTCATTAAAAAAATTGTAAAGGTTTTATGTGCTGTTTTAGTTTTACTGGCCATTCTGATCGTTTCTTGCGTCTGCGACGACGCTTTATCGAGGGGGAGGAGTCGTCACCGGGCCGCTGCGCCGCGCTGACATGGGCTTGCTTGACCTATTAATAAATAGACACGGCAACGTTTTTAATGAAGATTTTTTGAAAAATATGACCAATATTAAAAAGTGGTTCAATTAATTCTGCTCGTTATTCTGATCAAACTATTTTTAGGTTTTGCGCATTTAACGTTACACGTTGTATAATCCTATTGATGATATTTCATGAAATAGTCATTCAATAGGATTAAGTATACGAGTATGAACCTAGAGGGTTGTATTGAATATTTTAATGATTATAATTCTGTAAAGTCATATTTGTTTCGGTCGCGATCGCGAATCGTATTTTGATCAACATACAACCTGACACTGACCTACAAATTGCAAAAAAATTAGAATTTTGAAATTTGAAAAATTGAATTTCGCGGGCTACCTTAGCGTGTCACAATAACTTATTACGTCATTATATGGCTTCCCGAATATGTATCATTGTATCTATTATCTCAATTTGTATGTCATGTACATTTTGGTGGATTTACGAACAACATTTGCTTTCAAAATGGTGAAGGAAGATATCGTGAAGAACCCAGCATGTCTTAGAATTAAAATTCAAAGAAAAGTGACATGTACCAACCCGCACTGGGCCCGCGTGGTAGATTTCAGCCCACTCCCTCACGAACAGAGGAAACCTGTGTCAGCAGTGGAAACATTATATATGGTGACTGGTAATTGGTGACCGATACTTAAACACATGATTGTACTCATCATTACAAACAACTTTTACTATCGGAACAAATCCGAAATCGCGAAAAAAAATCAGCTGTTCCCTACATTTATGTTCGTACGAGTCGGCAAAATGTAGGGAACAGCTGATTTTTTTTTCGTAATTTTTTTTCACTTTTTGTCCCATTATAAAACTTGTTTGTTGTCATGAGTAGAATCATGTGTTTAAGTATCGGTCACCCTATATAGTGACTAGTATGCAACAATATTTTACAGAATAGTAAGTTATTGTTCTTGTAGTAGGTATGTGGGAGGGTTAGTAAATGAAACAAACTATCACCAGTTTTAAAATAAATAAGCGTTTCTCCATTTTCATACTGCATGTACATAACATAAAATAACAGTGCCTGAACCTTGCAATTATTTAAAATTTTTTAGTCAATTACACCAATCAGCATGTCGATGGAAATGGCTGAATGTTTTCAGTACAGCATTTATTCTTTAAATTAAAAATAAACAGTACATTAAAATAAAGACGGAATTACAATGCGGTCACATTTTTAATTGTAATTACTGACAGCATTCCCAGCTATCAATTGTACGGTTCGTGACTTTTCTCAAAACAATGGGATCAGAGCACGTTACAGCGAAGACGACGACTATAAATAAACATCGATAAAAAATCAGTTATAACGATATTAACAATGGAAAATAACGTGCATTTCACCACGTTGTTGTAACGAAAATAAATTTGGTCTGAAGTGTATCTTCAAATGTAAAGCTAACACAAAATATACTGAGGTAGTTATTCTCATGATAGTTTATTTGTTGAACGTTTAAAATGCATCAGGATATTCTTCAATCTGATTGAATATTATTTACTAGCAACCCGCTCCAGCTTCGCACAGGTGCAATGTTTGTTTTTTCGAATTTCCTCAATATTCGTAAATAATTCATACAAATCTTGTCTGGCAATACCGAACACCACTAAAAAAGAACTATCCAATTTGGTGCAGTCATTCGGAGGTTATGCGCGTACAGACATTTCGGCGACTTTGTTTTATACTATGTAAGGAAGTACACATCGATTAATATCAGTAGTGCTATTCTGTAAAAATCTAACCGTGATAACTCTGGTGAAGTGAGCTTAAAGTGAGCAATCATTAGTCTCAGTCTCTAGCATCAGATGGAATAACAGCTTACTTCACCTAATTTCTCACGGTGAGATTCTAACAGAATCGACCGGCAGATTAGACAGTGAAGTTTATTTTTTCAGTAATTAAATTGTTACAAGCAATAACCACAACAACCGGTCAAAAGTACAAGCATTCTAAATTATTATGATCGTTCGATATAACATTTTTATTATGTTTTTTCACATTCACAAAATTTATTGAAAAGCATGCATGTGTTGGTCTCATATGGCGGGCGCTATAAATAAGGGCGCGCTCACACGGCCGCGTCTCCAGTGACTAATTTGTTAACAAGTGTTCGGGGACACTTAATTACACTGCAAGCAGCGGGGCGTTATCGTCGTTCAACGAATACATTACTTTGTCAAGATATCCTTGTTAAATAATGCCGCTATTAGTAACCTTAATTGAATTTATGAAAGCATGCACGTTTCATGTTTTGCTTCCGTGATTACTTACTTTATGAGCTTTCTCTTGTGGAATTGGAAAGCGTAATTATGATAGGTTGCCTAGCTTCAAATGAAATAACTTAAATTGGGATTTACAGGCAAAATATTTAATAAGGTATTATAGGTATCGAACTTGCAAATCTAATAATAGAAATGTTTATATTGTAAAGTTTATACTAGAATCGTTTAAATGTTACTATTATGCATAGGATCAGATACTATCACTTAGTTCAAATAGTTTATTTTAAGACAATTTACATCGAATGTCACACGAGTCTTTCATGTGAACTTATCTAACATAATATTTCTCAAGGAAACGCAATTAATCAGTATGAATGTTGCTTTTAATGTTTTCGTTGGTTCATTAATGAAAAGATCTATTTTATTTTTACATTGTGATGGGGTTATAAACGTTCAAATGTTTGTTTCATCCAGGGATTGAAACCGTAACCCGTAAAATGTAACCCCAGAAATCGTCAAAACCATTATTAACGCAGTTACTGTGTAATAAATTGTTAGAGCGCCTCCGCAGCGTCATTGACGGATGGGTCGTCAACCGTCGACCTCCGTCACCGTCAGTTGCTCAAGTTTAGTTGTCGCCGAAATGCAGCTGACGGCTGACATTGACGACGATCGACGTTTGCACTTATGTATGTCATCTGTCTCTGTGGCTCATTACAGATTACTGTTACTGTCAGCCTGGTTATTCTGACCCGCAACATATTGGGCATACGCAATTCGTTGCTAGTCTAGTCCCGTTTTTATATTTGCGTCAGTGAAGTCTTTTTTATGTGGGTAACAGACACTGTGCTTCTTCATATTATAATGATAATTGTACTAACATGTCATTGTTTGTCTAGTATGGGCCGAGACCGGCGAGTTCCGAGACAGTGGCCATTCATCACTAGCGTCAGTCGGCTCCGGAGTGGATCAGTCATCTCTGTACGCACCGCCACGACCAAGACGTGACAGGAAACCCACTGACGACAGTGAGTATTTTTGTAAGTTACCTCTCAATCTAAGTAATTCTGAATTTATTATGAAACACTACACTTTTTAGATTCAAGGAAAACTTTTGATGACATTCGTTAGTGTAATAGTTTTTTCACGAGTTTCAGAAATTATAGAAAATATTATATATTGTTATTTTAAAGTTCCAATCGGAGAGTTTTCCTTTAAACTAAAAACCACGTCGTTTACAAGAAGTATCATTGATTTCTTTCCAAAAGTTTCTTACTGATTTCTCAGATGGAGTTTATGGGTATAGTTAACTTTACACGTAAACCAGATATTGATAGGCTAACAAGGTTTTTAGTGTACTCGAAAGTTTTCATAAAAATAACATAGTATCATGTTGCAGAGATAAAATCTTTTGAGGTCAATCGAGCGCGTTTTGTTATATATGAAATATATTATTTCCGCGTCGTTATCACTAAAAGAAAAAGCACTACGTATTACAATGTGAAAACAAAGCAATTAAACTGCTGGACCACACAAAGTGACAAGCTTAAAACTGAAAGTAAACCCAGTAAAGCGTAGGGAAATCTATGGCAAATACGGCCGCGCGTTATTCTAATGCTTTCACAAATAGCCGCGCGAGCACGGTGCGCGGTTACCTAATGGTGCGGTGTGGCGTGGCCCTAACTTTGTGCACTACGTACGTCCACGTCGCTCTAATTGCTCTTATATTTATACTGGCTGATTTGATTAGCGTTCTTTGTGGAAAAAGAAATGTTAATTTTATTCTACGGTTGGCGCCATGCGCTAATTCGTTCGATTTTGTAATTTCTTTTGTTAAGTTTAGTTATGGTTGGATCACATACATAATTCAATCATTCATTCAACAACTGGGTCGCGCTACCCGCAATAATAATAATCAATTGCGAACTATTGCTATATTGTATGTAATGAATTAATATAATGTGTGTAATGTTCTAATATCACAATTATCACCAAATTAATATTACGTGATTGAGACGTTGTCCACACGTTTGCGTAATTACCAGATTGTCTTAACTGTCTGTATTATGATACTATAGTATTAACCAATTAACTGCATGTAGGTACAGATGATGTATAGAGATGGGTATTTATTACCGAGTTGTGCAGGACTAAACAAATATATCTGCCATCAAACTGTTGATAGGCTGCTTGTGTTTTAATGTACGACTAATCGAACTACTGTCAAAATAAATGGAATGATAAAGTAAAGCCTTTTAAATCCATGTAAGTATGTAGTAGGTATATAATAATCGTAGCTACCTTATTCGTAGTTACCATAAAAATCGTAGCCGCTGTGTACAAATACTACGCGAATCCTACATTCTGAAGCCCTTAGATAACAATCATTATAGTAAGAATGTACACTCGTTGTAAACTATTTGAAAGTAAACACATTAAAGGAAACGTTGCGATGTTTTATCAAAATCGAGTGTCGGCTTTGAAGTGGCAACATGTTCTGATATCGGTAACACATGTAACTACGCTGTTTACCTACCCGCTCTTGTCATGTCGGCCAAACGCAAAGGCATAGATTAAATATGGTACCTACTAACGCAAAGGTTAGTTCGAAATGATGGATGGGTCGGCGAACGCTCAAAGCGTATCGCTGATAAACGCTATCGACGCGTTATCGACGCGTTATCGACGCGTTATCGACGCGTATCGGACTTATCTAGGGTTGTCACAACCTCAAGCGAGCGACAGATGATTCAACTTTACATGGTCCGTGGCCTTGTGTACTTTCAAAAGTTTCAGAATGGGTGTCGTTCGTCAGTGGTAGTACTTTATGGGCTTATATTGCTGAGCGAAAATTAATTCATGTAATGATTTACCTACCCATAAAGTTGACAAGATACACAGATCAAACACCGTTATTTACCTCTACATTCCACCCACCTTTCAAATATGGCATTTTTCTGATTTTGTTGGCAGCCCTAGTACATATTATCGACGGATAATGATCGTGGTTGAGGATGGCACCAGTAGCCGGGTGCGTAACCTCTGAGACTATAATCCCGCCTTGTTCATTATACACCAATAAGATTGACGAGTCCCACAGATTTGCGCTTTTCACTTTTCATACACTTGGACTTTATCGCAGTGTCTACATAAGACTTATATATTCTGTTTCGGTTTTATGAGATTCTCAAGTAGTAGTTTCTGTTCGTGCTTGTAAATATTTTTAGTCTTATAAAGGTTTTTATTTCAAATAGCGCTAAGGATATTATTTGTTTTAAAATGAAAAATAAATATCACACAATGTAGTACCTACTTATAGACAATAAGTCTGACGACGAACCAATGTAGGTAGAGACGAAATAAGTTACTACTGTATTGAAACAGACCTGTTTTCAGTAATTTCACCTCAATAATGGATACTATTGTACCTAAGCTTTTAAGGTAAAATAGAACCAAATAAACCCATTCATTGTTACCTTAAAATATTTTAATTTTCAAGTACTAGCAATTTTAATAGACTGATGTAGGTCTAATATCGAACAGTGATGATTATTTAACAATGTTCAATCAAGATAAGCGCCCGCAATAAAAGTATAAACGTTAATCCGATATGTAATAAACGAAATTACAAGTTAAAACAATTTATTATCAATGTAAAACACGCATTTTTATTCATAACGCTACTGTTCGTGTCGAAACTTTTGAGTATTTATATAGTGAAATAAAATATTCGTTAGGCACAGAGATTTACCAGTAAAATGTTTTTTTTTTTGTTAATCTTTACATACCTAATTTGGTATTATTGATATTTATTTGATTAAGTAGATTGAAAGACAGATTGGTATCTTTTGCTGAGCTCCAGGAAAAACCAGACTTAATTACTTACCTACAAAATGCAATTGTGTATTTTGCCAATTAATCAAAATTATCAGAAATTTCTTAAAGATCTGATATCTTTAAGAAATTTCTGATTTCAAATACTCGTAATGATAACCTACCAATAATTTTAACGTTGAAGCATTTCAGAACCTGCATTACTGCTACATCAAAACACATTTCTCCATAGAACCTAAATCGTTTCATACAGCGTAACCGCGCTGCTTTTGACACCGATGTTCATTCAGTAGTGACCTCTATTGCAGCTAGAGACAATAGGTACATTGACACAGGGATTTCGAGTAAAGCCAATATACGCGGCTTGATTGCGATCGACGCGTTATCAGTAACGAATTGATGTAATAACAACACCGTATCACTTGTACCCTCGCACCGATACCGTTTTCGAGGGAATTTTAACGTTGTACAATCACACGGGTATGTAGGACTTGCAGGAGTAGGGGTGTAGCTGGTGGAAAAACGGGTGGTATTTAGATTTCTTTTTTTTTTGGACCTTATACTGCTTGTAAGTGGCCTTTAGCTTTTGAGGGAAGGATGAGTACATATCTCTCTTCCTCAAAGGTAGTGGTGGTTACATAACATGAATGTTATCTCATGTTTGCTTTTTTTAACACTTAAGTCGAAAGACGTTCATCAAAATAAGTTATGCTATTACTCTTAAGTGATATGTCTGGGAATCCAGCTTTAAATAAATCAACTGCATTATGAATAGCACATTTGTCGTTAGTTCTTTACAATAACCCTATTTAAATATAGATGAAATGAAAAAGTTATTTTATTACGGTCGTTAAAATGTTCCTGAATACCTCGGCATTATTACATTTTCTTTTTCTTTCAATAAAATTCTTTATTTCCCCATTCTGATTACACGCTGATATAAACGCCCGTTAAAAATATGAAGCGAAAATAGATTTTATTGCATGTAAGTGATATAAATTACGTGAAGTGTGACGTCGCTCATCGAGATCAACGAATTTACGACACTGTCGTAAAAGTATTAGGTGCGCTTGCGCCTAATCCTCCGCCGCATTATGGGCTTGCTACCGGTACTTGCCGACCGTGGCCCTGATTCTATATTTTTATCTAAATAATATTGAATGGGAAAACTTTTTTATGTAATATGCTCTTTTTATTGTTTTGTGTAGTTTTGGGACTAATGTTATGCCGCATAAACACCGTGTAATTACAACAAAACGTAATAGTTGTTCAATGAAGTACCTAGTTGAAAAGCCCAATTTTTTTGGTTTCTATGTGCTTGAAAGATAACTATCTCGCTAAAAGGGTGTAATTTATAGATAGAGGTTATATTTTAGACAACAGCCCACGGCACACATCCTTGATCTATGTATTTAGCTATCAATATTTTACCCGAACCAATCAAAATTAAATTCAAATCAACTAAACTTAAAACATAACCAATAAACTTGATACAGCCACTTGTACTATACACACACGCAAAACTTCATCCCTAAACTACGGAACTTGGAACTAACTTCCACTATCTGTTCAGGCAATCGTCCGCTAACGTCTGAGCCGACGATAAAGACGGAGTCAACGACTCCGGGCGTCGGGCCCGACGAGCCCTCCATGGACGACAAGGGCGACAAGAAGAACAAGAGACAGCGACGTCAGAGGACGCACTTCACCAGCCAACAGCTGCAGGAACTTGAAGCCACCTTCGCGAGGAACCGTTATCCAGATATGTCGACGCGTGAAGAGATCGCCATGTGGACCAATCTTACAGAAGCGAGAGTGAGGGTAAGAATCCTGATGTATCTACATTTAGTTAGTGTCTATTTGTTTTGTAGCAGTGCATAAATAACAGTAAGATGATTAATACGTAGATATTGCGGTTATAATTGTATTGGACAAAGTTCCTTATATCGCTATTGTATTTGTATTCAAAATTTAAATTGGGTGTCACATATTAGGCATTTTCAGTCACAAAATAGTTATTGGCAATTCGTTTTTTATGTTCTTGCAGCAACGTGACAGGAGCGAGAGTGCATTACAATATTAACGAGCTAGATGTTTAGGCTAATCGTCGCATCCGGCGCGTCTTCGGTATTTTTGTGCCGTGCCGGCCGACGGAACATGGAATCCCTTAATCCTCGAGGATTTGATGCGTCTATTTCGGTCTCTTCATAATCCCCGGCTTAAGTCTGATCGCATCCACACTCACTGTCAATAGTTTTGGAAGGCCCCTGTTAGAGATTCTGCGGTTGCAGCCGAGTTTGTAGTGTTTAGCTTGTACTGAATTCATAAAATAGTTTACGGTTTCTTTGGCATGTGGAGTGGTTAGTTTGGATAATCTCTTGAACATGTGTATCGAGAAAGTTCTTAGAATTTATTCATATGCATTTTTAAAACCAACGAACTTTGTTAGATTTTTTATTCGTTCTCAGTTTCATATGGAAGAAATTTGAATTGTTTATTCTCGAGTATTTCATCGTGACATGATAAATTGTATTTTAAATGAAATACCTGAGATAAATCACTGTATCTTTTTACATTTTCACCAGAGAAAATCTCCAAGAATTTGGCACGTGTCCTTTGTCATCAATAATTTACGGGTACTGACTCCAGTAACGTTGTAGTGGAAACAGATAGTAGTTTTAATTTGTTATAATGAAATAGTAATTTAGTTATTAGAAAATATGTTTGTGGGGGGTAACCTTACGTTTCTTTTGAATAGGTAGGCAAATGTTTGGAAGTTTAAAACGAATGTACGAGTATCCTTCATGAAGAGTTTATAGTTAAAACACCACTACACAGCCAAATTCAACGAATATGACTGAAAATTCCAGCGGTACAATAATTTCAAGCTAACCGTAACATTGCGAAGAGTGATCCCGCCACAAATACACCGTGGGCAATTAATTACTCGGTTATCACATGCAGATACGTGTAAATCGATACTTTATGAGTCGAGCGCGTTGCTTCAAGTGTTAGGTATTCGTTTCAGTGTACTCGACTGCATTGGATCATACGCGTGTGTTCTTCAAAACATTCCCATTTGTACGAGCTAGGGCTGTGCACCGTGCGGTGCGTCTCAAGTTTTATAGTAATTGAGTTGAATTAGTTCTCACGTGTGCCAGTTATTATTTTTTTTTATTGCTGAATGAGTTCACTCTTGACCTCGATCACGCCTGATGGAAAGCAATGGATGAGGTCTATGATGGATCGAGCGTGCCCAGAAAATGCCTAAGGCACTGGAACTCCCATGCAACGACGAAACACAGCAGGCTGCTTGACTTGGCTTGGTGGGAGGGTGGTCGCAAACCAGGCGAGCGTGAGCCCTACCACCTCAAGGGAAGAATTGACTAGTCAAATAGGGTTTTGTGTGTGACTGTCCAGGATGTGCCGAGCGTTCAGTTGAGTAACTGGCGGAACAAACTGCGCTACACAAGGAGGCTTTGTCATGCATCCCAAAAAATTATATTTCCGTTTGGTTTTTCATGTACCTAGAGCCTAGAACTGATAGAAAGATAGGTTTTTACAGCTTTTCAATATTATGAAGGTAGCTTATTTTCGCTAGATCTTTTTTCTTTTAATGTGTAACTAACCGAAAAGAAATTTTCAATGAAAACACAACGAAAAAGTGTGGTCGCATCATTAATCAAGAGCAAAGAAAATAATAGATAATAATTGTTCGTACCATTTGCACACGAATTTCATAGAACGAATTACATTAAATGAAATTAGCACATGTACCTTTTCAAAAGTTTTTGACTTGCTGCATCCCCAATTATTAGTCCAAATCGCCTTAAGATCATACATGTTTGTGCTCGCACCAGCGATATTCAGGAATCTTCTAGTAATGGATAGGATTCAGATGTAGAGCCAGCTTGTCAAAAATAGTTAACTTATTTTAGGCATAAGATGATAAATAACAACAAAATTATAATGATAATGATGCAATATTCTAATTCAGCCAGCCCTAAACAGGGGATTATGGTTCGTTCGTCCGCGCAGCGCCGCCGCGCCGCGCGCCGTCTAATAAATCTGTGCGCGCGCGCACCGATAAATCGTTGAACATTATTTTTGTTACCAACTCATTAGGGTCATTGCCTGCTTATTGACTCAATTAGCGTTCGTAAAATATGATACGTTTTGCTTTGTGTTTTCTTAAACACATATTTCCGTGCAAATTATATTTGTCAAATCAAACCACATTTTGTGTGTGTATTGTTGCTTTAAATGTTTTATTATTTTGCGACTTTCTTGTTATTTAACAACTTCTTTTGATATAATGAGGTCAGTGACAGGTTATCACCATTGCTCGAAGTGAGTCAGTGAGTGCAAGATAGAACATTAACAAAGGCTACGATTTTGCAAAAAAAGTAAAAAAAAAAAAATGTTCTACAAAAAACTGCTTTTTTGTCCGGGTATCACAAGAGAGTTATTACAAACATCACTAATTTGGGATCAGTTTTTGCTCCACAGATATTTGTGAACGTAAAACCGCCCTCTGGCAGTTTTCCTTTCTGAGAAACGAAGCGACACGAGCCGCATCGTCGCGCGTCGTCGCCAATCGTCCGTGAAACAGCTCTTGACACATTTCATTTGACGATATCGAGACCGCCCCGTCTGTTGCGTGACGTCGAATTAGAACATCCATCTTACACACACAAATAGATTATTTCACTATTGACGTATTAGACAGACCTTGCCTGAATATTATTGTAAATTGAACTACTTGTTTTGATGTCTAGTGAAAACACATAATATTATTTCGTGAAATCTTAGGATTCTTAGGTGGTCTAGAATAGATGTCGATAATCCATAGAAGTAGACCTTGCGTCAGAGGAAAGCGAGTATCAATACTTTGTGAACTAAGCTTCCTCCACTCTTATTCTTTTTAGTGGTCTTTAAATTACTTTTGAATAAAATATTAATTCTTGTTGAAGAGTCATGCCGATTGTTAGTAGACTTTTAAGGGAATACTATGAGATACAGACAAATCGCATCTAGATACTTACATAGTGCTGAAGTATTTTCAAAAGTTACAAAAATACATCTAAATGAAACAGAAAAACATACATATATCAAAGCAATAGTTGTAAGATGTGAAAACATTTTAGTGTGTGGATGTGTAAAAAAGGCGTGTATCAAGCGCGTCCGGTGACAGGGCAGGCGGC
Source organism: Eremobia ochroleuca (assembly GCA_949629135.1). Lineage (NCBI taxonomy): Eukaryota > Metazoa > Arthropoda > Insecta > Lepidoptera > Noctuidae > Eremobia > Eremobia ochroleuca. The sequence goes on along the minus strand of OX451390.1, from coordinate 7,048,235 downwards.
ACGAAACATTATTTATTTTACGTGAAAACGGCTCGCCCCGACGGCTCTCGGTCTGTTTTTGCGATGCTTTTAGTGCACGTCCCTGTCGCCTGTCTCGTTGCATGCAAACAGTTTAGCGAGATTTACCTTGTTTTTACACAGTGACCACGCGTGCAAGAACTAACTCTGTGCTCGGATATAGCCGTGTTAGCAGTGAACCGTTTCTATCCTCCATTAGTTTGTGTGCACTGAACTAAATAAATCGTTGACTGACTTCGATTGAACATTCACTACACCTACATAAATGCACGAGTAGCTAACTAGAGACACTTGATTATAAAATAGTTTTATGAGCTGATTTCTATCTAATCATAATATTGCAACTTTAGGTAGCCTTCTCCTAATCTACATAATACTTTGTTTATACGCAGAAAATCTGATACTTTTGATTTGAAATACGAGCAAAATAATTTAGTCTTACTAAAATGAGTCACCTAACCAATCATGAAATAAACCTTCTTGACATCGCTAAGACCGCTAAGGCATCCCATCAATATTGACATTTACAATACAAACAAATGTTGCTATAATTAAATTATTAAATAACATTGTCATGTTCTAACCACGGCTGGCCCGATCCCAACCGGTAGTCTCTGTAATAATCTTACACGAAGAATTTGTTTCAGTAAACAAGAGATACGGTATTAACGCATTTCAATTACAAAATTTATTTTACTCTGAGTATTCCTGCCAAGTATTCGTATTCCCGGAGAGTTTACTTTGTACGCAAAGTTTTAGAGTTTATTATTGCAAGTCGTACGTTAAGTCGAGGTTGAGCGGCTGGCATACTAGATGTCCAATGAGTTATCCCGATTATGTTTTGATAGGCTTACGGTATAGTGTTGTGATCCCGCGGACTTTGCTCGGCGTTAGCATGGAATTTATATCAATGAATGGGAGCTCAGCACCTCACTGTCAGATACTGTGGTTGTATAACTGTCGATTTTGCGCCAAATCAACTTCAGTAATCTCTGTTTTCTAAACAAAGAAGATTTTTTCACAATAATTGTCTTATTTTTTTTTGTAATTTGTGGTTTAGTGAATGTATGTAAATGCCCTACATACTTCGTCTCGCACATTTTTCTTTTCAGAATCTTTTGTTCAATATATTATTTCAGCGTTGTGTAACACGATTTCGTTAAACATTTTTAAGAGGTTCTGTGGTTATTGTTACTAGAGTACTGTTCATAATATGGAAGAGACTGCCGCTTGGCTCGGCAGGGTGCATTTAATAATCTACTCAACGCTAGGGGCGTCAACGACTGGTCACGACAGATTAACAGCGGCCAGCCCACAGCTCTAACATTGCTGTTTGTTCGAATTAACTATGTAGCAAGACTATGCACTTTGCTAGGCCAGGCTACAACGCGTCTAATAATTCTGTGATATTTTTCTTGAACTGTGACTAAAAATGTTTAGGAATTTATAGATAAAAATATTTTTGATATATTTGCATCATTGCATATACGTAAAAATAGTTTCTAGTAGTGATAGTTTTACCGATAACAGTAAATTTCAGTAAAAAATCATTACCTGAAACTAGAAATATCTTCTGTTCTTATGGAAATAAGTTTTTTTTATTATTATTTCGGCACTACGAATGCATTGGCAACCCTGACTCAACACGAGTCAATCCCGAGTTTATTATGCTATATCCATTTATGTGAGCGCGTGTTTATTTGACTTTGGAATAGTCTCGGACCAAATCGAACAAGCAATAATAGTTCCACTTGCTTACGACATAAGAACTATAATCCAATGTCCGTAAACTATGGCCAGGCTGTCGGATAAACCGTAGTTTGATTGATGACACTAATAAAACTGTGATTCCAGTTTAATTTAAATTTAAGGCAATTTAGCGACCCTGTGGTTCTGCTGACCGTAAAATAACTTCATTACTGGTGCTGGGGTGTGCCATCATTCATCACTAGTAACCTAATGAATTTAGAAAGTCCACAATTTATTCGGCATGTGCTAATATCTGATATTAAGCTGGATAGAGTTTCATTACCTAGAGATTCTGGTTTTCAAAATTTCGGTTCAAAAGTTCTTGGCACATATTTTTGCCGTTAAACGACAATATAGATTAGATAGGTAGCAATTTATATAATTATGCGGCACATAATCTGGAAGAAGTATAACTAAATTCCATTAAATGTTTACAGCAGGAGCTTTTTATTGCTATACGCAGTAAGAACGGGAGCACCACTTATTATAATCATGCCGGTTCACATTTTTAAAATGTAGTTTTCAAGACTTTATGCGCAAATGAAATGGTCAAATTATTGACTTCGTAGCTAGTTCGTAACTTTATTTCAAGTTCTACGAAGATTCGTAACAACCGTAGCAAGTGCTACGAATGATGTATTTCGGTGTTATGATTCCCGTGCAGATAATAATTAAATGCTGTGCTCGTTGAAGGCATGTAGCAGAAGGTACTTGAACAAACAGCTCAGGTATATATTGAACTTATTCCAAACTTAACTGCCGAAAAGAGTGATAATTTAGGCGCAAATTTATGTTGCTATGCATAAGAGCCGCACTACTGTTAATGTAAATGATTTTTCTAAGCAGTTGGCTTCCACATTCAAATTCTAGGGTCTACCATGCTTTGTAGCGCCCGTAGCACTTGCTACGAATAATTGATAGTGGTAATATCATTTCCCGAAGACATAATATGCTATGTGCGTTGCAGGCATGTGTCAGTAGATATTCGGGCAAGAAGCTCAGGCACTTATGAAACTTATACGATACTTGACTGTCGAGAGAAGACATTATTTTATTAACTCTGCCTACCCCTTCGAAGGATCTAGGCTAGAAATATGTTATGTTCTTTATTGGCACTGATTCCCTTGTTCACAAAATAAACTAAATTTAAGTTCAGTGCATAGTTTTCTTTCTGTTTTATTAAGAGAAGGACAGAAGATAAATATTAGTTTAGTCCTATCAAATTAGTCAGCACCTGACGTAAACTGACGTATTTTTAGTAGCCATTTTTTTAATCACGTCTAAACTTGTCTATGGAGTATCTTAATTTGGCAGGACTAAACTAATATTTATTCTCTGTCCTTTTCTTAATCAAATAGAAAGAAAAATATGCACTGAACTTAAATTTAGTTTAGTTTGTGAACAAGGAAATCGGCGCCATTGTTTTATGATGAAGCTGCACTAATTTTAATGTAAATGTTTTGCCTAAATTTGGTTACTTGGTTTAGAGACTATGTACCAAATTCAAATTTCAAGCTCTACGAACCTTCATAGCATCCGTAGTACCTAGTTGCTACGAATAATTGGACCCATTTTTGCAAACAAGAACCAACCCACAGCCAACCTGCTGTGGGTTGGTTCTTGTTTGCAAAAATGGGTCCAATTGTTAGTGGTACTATAATTTCCCGAGCAGATAATACCTATGCTACGTTCGTTGAAGGCATGTGTCAGTAGGTATTCGGGCGTGCTCGCAGGCTCACTTAATCTTGCGTTACATGCACTGCCTGCCGCATGATAACTTGATAACCCAGACATCTACCGTCAGGCTGCCCAACGACGCGTCACGTCGGATGACTGACGCCTTTTCATCAGTAAACTCTTGTTTCGATATCGTATCAAGCTGCCGGAAACTGCTAATAGTAAGCTGTTTTTTTATTGCTGTGCATTTGTGGTTTTCAACCCACAGAAATTTAATAACGCAGCCGTCAGAGACACTTTTCATGCCAGTTTTTGAACGCCATTGAAACATTTTTGATTCCTACCATTTGTGTTCTTATTAGTTATTTCCATGGACAGAATTGAGAAAACAATATTTTTCTAAATTGCTCATAAGCCGTATATATAGGGTGTCCCTGGAAGTGTGGATCAAATCGAATAGGGGCATGGGAAAAATTTAATAAAATTTTTGCTAACTCGTAGCCTTTGCAGTAAATGTTTTTTTCTTATTGAACACATGTTTTTTAGCTGCGTAAAACTATCACCACAGGAAAGGTTCACTCTTCTACAACGTCCTGAAAAAAAAATTGAATTGATAGCCCTGATCGTTTTTTTTATGATTTTTTTCTTTGAGCACTATGCGAAGTGATTGAAAAAAACAGAAATTGATAATAATTTTTGAACCGTAAAAAAATTCACGGACCTTCTCAGGGTTAAAAAGTTTGGAAATGACCTTGCCTACGCCCCTATTTGATTTGATCCATACTTCCAGGGACACTGTATAAATAAATATAAATATAAGCTGCTGACTTAGTCGTACAGTAAAATAAATTCAACTTTGGTATGTAAGAATCACATTATAGTATTTGTATCGAATTCAACCTAGCCATAAAGGCTGTAATAAGGACTTGGGTATTGTACACATTTATATTCGACTTTGCGACTGTATAACGCGAATTTATTTATCGTTTTGAGGAAAGTGGCTAATTAATTGCAATTTTACGACTGCACAAGTATTGCTGATAGAACATTGCTTTTAAATTATATTCGGACTAATCTAAGGGTTAAAAAAGGACCAGGCAACCAAAATCCAAAGAAATATCAACAATATAAGCGATAGCTGTTTGTTTTTACCTACTGGCTTTTGTTACTCACACAGTCGGTATCGAATATGTGTCTCTTGGGTAATATAATTTCAAATCATGCGTGAAACCACTAATAGAATTTGTCACAATCTCGCGTAGGTGTTAACCCTTCAAATGCGACAAACAACCGGCTCATGGACTAAATTAAAGCGAACACGCATTAGTATCGATTTCGGAAGCATTAAAAAGTGTCGGGGAGTCTCCTTGCCGGGTGCTGGAGGGCGCGGGTCGGTCACCATCCTGCAATAATATATTTAAAGGATTAGCCCCGCGTCGCGCGGCGCAATATCGCGACCCTCCTCGGGGCCCGGCGCCCCGCCGCGCGCTCGCTGTCCGCCGCTATTCAAATAATGGAAATTATTTCCACATATGTGCACCTAAATAAATATCATTCCGATGTCATTATTGAACACCCCCGATGTTTCTGTAGAGTTATTTTCACCCGTTTGTTCGCGGTCTAAATGGGAAATAGCGGATGTGTGAAGCTTTTTGTTTTGGTAATGGAAGTGCCCACATATTGGTTGGTTTCAATGCCATTAATATAATCTGTATTTGAAATTGATAAAAGGATCGAGTTCAAAATCTTGACATCTCCACGTGCGTGTGTATTTAGATAGTAAAGCGCGGTTTACCTATGTCACCCTGTGTACGAAACATGCGCTCATGCGAATTTGTGAAATTTATGTTTCGAAAAATAAACGATTATATATGGGGTGGAAACGACCGTTTATGTTCACTTAACCGAGGAAAGAGGGTATTATTTACCGTTTCGGCTGGGTGAACCCGCCACAGTGAGTGAGACAAATACCGCCGGCGGCACAATATTTATTGCAGTCGCTACGTGGATTGCGCAATTTATCGCGGAGGTGTCGTCGGAGCGATCGATCGCCGGGTGACGGACGCGCGCCATACATCAGCGCGCGCGTTATCTGCGCTCACGGCGACTTATCACCGCTCGCACTCCACCTCCACACTGCAACAGAGTGGCTCCTCGGCGTGCTGCCCCCAGTAACCGCTCATTTATTGCGGCTCGATCAAGTCGCGGCGAGTGGCGGCACCCGTCCCGCCCAATCGCGACGCTCGTTTATCTTC
>OX451390.1:6999171-7042336 GCA_949629135.1 Eremobia ochroleuca | reverse complement strand
AGAAAACATCTCATTACAGAACACATCCATAATGACGGAGGTGGCAAGGATATTACTGATATGAACACACGACACGCGGATTGGTTTCCGTAAGACGTTATTAAGTACGCAGATGGCTAGCCCTTTATCCGTCATACCGGAAAATGATAGGCTTACCATCCGTGGAAATACATACTACAGATATGGCGGGATCAGATGTTCCTCTATGTCTGATGGTATGACGCCGAGATGCCGATCATGAAGGAGTGATCCAAAGAGTAAGGATAAAATCAGATAAGATACCTTTTCACACATCCTGTGGTGTTTAAAAACATATCGCGCAAATATGTTTGATTGGTGCAATGCCATAATAATATAAGATTTGGAATCGGAAATTCACAGGCAGCCTAACTCACAAACTCCGATTTTCCTGTGAATTTCTCTCACTGCATGGTTTTTCCGCTAAGCCTCAAAAGACTTAATAATAAATGAAGTGAACCTAGATTTATTATCCTGATTAAGCTGAGAACGTTTTTCAGCCTGAACAGACGCTGAAAAGTAGGTAATCCATCGGGATTAATTTTCACTTTAACATTGATTGATTCATAGAAGGCAGTCCCTGTAATCAACAACGAAATAGTAGATTGTCAGTCAAGGATCGAAAAGAATCAATTCCCATACGAGGTATAGTCCGAGTAAGAACTGATGACTTTCACTCGTGTTAAAAACTCTACTTTTCATTTCGAATATAAGGAAAGTAAAAAATAGTAGTTTTTCTTAAGTATTTATTTTTCATTTAAACATGAATAGTGCCTATTTAATAGGATTTTTTAATTTTAAATATGGAACACACTGCGTCACCATCGCGGGCCATCCCGCTTGATAGGTATTTTTTTTAAATTCACACTGGCTGTTTATAATCACAAGACCGCAGCATTTTTCTTAATTATGTCACAAAATTCGTAGCTGACTACCTAACCAGATTTAGTTCTATTTTTAAAATGCATTCCCACCCTAGAAAGGGCAGCAATTACTATGAGTCTTTCCCGCCCAAATGTGGGAATCAGCGTCTTCCACCCGCTATTCGGATCAAATAAACACTACTTACCGAGTAAGAGAAATGAAAAATGATTTTCAAAAAATGTAGAATAGTAGGTTACTTATATTAAAATAACTACCGTAAATATTTATTATTAAACATTGTTAATGATAGATACAGTGTGTTATTTCGAGTGGCGGAAAATACCTAATGAAATCAATTGGATAGTGCAACTCAATGATCACACAGGTTATCTAAATTATCTTTTGCATAATATAATATTCAGTTATAATAAGTAAAGGCTTAAAATTATGGATGTGGAGCTTATACTTGGAGGACAAATAAGCTTTCATATAATCTGATGGATTCAATCATTAGGTAGGTACCTATATTTGATACTCTGATTTCTTACAAAATAAAAGAGAGATTTCTACCGCAAATCTTCGATCGTAAACTATCAGATTGCCATAAACACAATGCCTGGCTGACGAGTGATCGCAGTTTATTTTGATTAAGAAACAAACAGGAAGATGCAAATCAAATGAAATCAAAATCGTTTATTTGCATAAAATGTGGTGGTACGAAAGATGTGACGTATGTAGGTATGTATAAAATTCAGTGCAAAGACATCTGCGTATCTGTGTTATAGATTCCTGCAACCAATGCCGCGGTGCTGCCGAAGAATCTGACGACTCACTGTCTGACAACTAAACATTTAACTAAGGGAAAGGTGTATGCATGTGCATGTATGTGTTTATAACCTATTTATGTATCTGTATAGTTTTTTTTTAATTTTTTAATTTTGATCACTGTCCTCTCAACCAAAGCACCTGTCATCTAATCTATTCACCACCTTTGTACCTTTTGTGCGAAAAGTTTAAATAAATAAAGGTAGCGGAACGACTACTGAAAATTAAATAACAATCAATCTCTAGGTCTAAGGACAAAAAAAGGGGCCTAACAGTACTCGGCTGACCTACACTTTTGAACAAGTCTTTATAATCTGCACAAATGATTCTCCAGATTCCATAAATCTGTCGTAAAGCCACCTGCAAATTATTCAAAGTGAATTTTAAAACAATATAGGTACAGAGTAAAATAAAATGTTCGAACGAAACTAGGTCTCTCGAATGCGACACGATAAAGTCGCGTCTAGAATGTTGCAGCGAAAGATGTGCATTATAGTGAAATGGAAATAAATTTCACGTTACTGTAAGCTATTTTATAGCGCGGCCGACGACGGCTGCCAGCGCAGGAGATAGATTGCGTTGTCATGGCAACGCAGCCCAAGCCGCCTGCTAGCCGCGTAGACTTGGAAAAAAAAATTAATGAGACACGGAAGTGTAAGTGTATAGGTTGTCGAATAAGCAATCTCAGGTCTGTTACGAAGCCTGTTATGGAATTTGGTTCCACAAGAATTATTGTTTATCTTTTCATAACGTTGCTAATATACTTTAGCGAGTTTGCTTTTTAAAAACGTGACTGTAAGCATTATAAAAGGCGCTAAGTAATTAGAAAAATCCCAACAAAATTCAAAGATTAAAACTGATCCTAAGCTCCGAATACCAATAAATTGCCAACAATTGATTCATGAAAATCTGTGACATTAGCCGGAAAGTATACAATAATCCTGCGAATGATTATCGGCGCGGCGGCAGCGCGGGCGCGGTCTCGGAGCGGACTCGGCGCGGCGCAAACACACAGTTTCCAGGTGCTCGAATCCGAGCGCTTTAAGGATTTAGCCGAGGATTTGCTTTCAATATTAGCCGCCGGCCGCCGGGGCAGGCCCATTCCGTTCCGCCCGTACCTTTTTTATTATTTTGTCGCATCGTTTTGGCTCTAAATGGAATCATTCCGCCATCTACATTTTTATTTTTCAATTGCTCCCCGATTAGTGGGATTAGCCGTATCGCTTTCCGATTCTTTGCTCCTTTTGGTGGGAGCTTTCGCGGACTAACGCGGCCGCACTGTAGCCCGTTCTAATCGCTTTCGGTTTGGGACGCGATCAAACCATATTCGGGTGGCGCGTTGATTGTGCCGAACGGATTTGACGTCAAAGGTCGGTTTCGGCCGGTGTGTACAGCATTGTGTTTGTCGACGCTGTCATTATCAGAGAGTCAATGTCGAGTTTTTATTATTTGATGTTTAATTAGGGTACATAGTATTTGTTCACGGTTCCGTGTGTGCGCAAGCACGAGTGTGCGGTGGCCGCGACTGGGGCCCGCGCGTCACGGCGCTTATCTTTATGGTGACAAACATTAGCGTGGCTTTTTATTTTATCAAGGATCGCCTTAGTCACCGAGGTCTGGAGTCTACGTGCACATGTGAGCACCTTATCACGTCAACCCTATACAGCATGCTTTTTTTTACCGGCTCCAAATTTTTACAGGGTGTTCCACCCATGAACATGAATAACTTTCACTATGGAACCAAAACTGAGATCACGAAAAAAAAATCAGCTGTTTCATACACTTTGGTCAAGTAGGTATTGAACTTTTGTCTTAAACAGCTGCTTTTATTTTAGTGATTTCAGAGTTGGTTCCATAGTGAAAGTTATTCATATTCATGAGTAGAACACCCTGTAAAAATTTAAAAAAAAACATCCAGTATAATATTTACCTGAAGCCAACATAAGATACGTATTGCACGCACACGAAGACAGTCGATGCGTCGCTAGTCAGTATGTGTGTGATGGAAGTTTGTAGACTTGATGACAGTACCACACGTAGAGTACTTACTGACAACGTTATCTAGTAAGTATTATTATTGTTAGATTCCAATCAAAGTATTATCACTGTCTATGATCATATTACAATAATTAGGTGAATCAGCATCGTATTCCCAAATATTACAACGATCTATTATTTGTCTTTTTGCCAGATGTTAGAACAATATCTTTGTCGCCGGCGCTATATTTAGCTAAAGAAAACGAACAATGAGAATATTTTTAGTTAAAATAGTTTATTCTAGTTGTTTAATTACAGTTTTAGGAGTAAAAGTTTTTATTTAAACTTCAAACTAAGACGTGAGAACTTAATAATGTTATTTTTTTTTTAATCTTTATCTGTGGATAAGAATCTGTATACAGAAGAATAATTCTCAAAAACGAAGTCTATAGTCTACCGCTATACACTAAAATGGTTTCCTTCGCCCACCCCTTAAAATGCAATTACATTTTTCCATGTCGTTGTATGATTACGTCACACAAATATAAAGGTAGGCACGCATGTCAATAGTTAGAGAACGTAGAGGGTTAGGTTTTGGGTGGAAAGGATCAAAACGGGATTAGAGGAACGACAACCAATCAAGGGTAACTGGACTGTTATATCTACGCGAAATAAATGCGGCACATAAAACTTATTCGTTGACAAAGTATTTTGAACTCTACGTTGGCATCAAAGGCTTCAAAATCGGTTGTTTCGTGGAGTTTATTGATGTTTTGTTTGGAAGGGAGGGTAGATGGATGAGGAGGGCGAGGGTAGCGAGTGCAACCTCCGCAGACAATCTTACAAGTTAATTGTGTTCCGTGCCTGAAGCCGCCTGACTACGGAATAATATCGTACTCACTACGCTGTGCGCCTATATAACTGCGAACGGAAAATGTACATACTAGCTAATTTTAGCGGAATTGAAAACTTGTTATAAGTTTCGTTGTCTCGATACATTTACTAAGTAATGAGACTTCAGTATATTTCATTCCTTGGTATTTGAACAATGCCATGATTTATTAATTTTTTTCGCTATGGAAAACAAATTACGTAAACAGGTACACTTAGGGGTTACATATTATAAAACTTGTGATTTTAAAAGACTTTAAAAACAAAACCCTTTATTTTAAATAAGAGAGAGAACCTTTTTGTTGAGGCTTAGCATTCTCGCTAACAGGTTAGTGTTCAGGCCTCACGTCACTTAATATCTTTTAACTTATCAACATAAAACATACTTTCTCATGAATAAACAAGCATCTAGTTTACATCATATGACATACAGGGAGTTTAATAAACTTTCTAGACATATTACATCGTGCATCGCACAGGGCGGGCGACTTGGGCGGGTGGGTGCTACGCCCGGGGGTGGGGCGGGGGGTAGCAGTAAATAAATACACTGCGACACGGATTTATTGCAAACACTACTCAACTCATGCAGATATGTTTACTTCATAAAGAAGTTGCCAGTTGAAGGCTTTTGTATACCCAACTTCAAGGGTATACATGGAAAATTTTACAGTTATTTTTCTATTTTCCTTCAGTGTATATACTCTGCATTATATATTTGAAAGTTTCATGAACAAAAGTATTCAGTGCAGTGCGATCTCTGGGCTCTGTAATGGTCTATTCAATATGCTACGTTGCTACGAAAGTTCGTAGCTTTAGTTCCAAATTCATTCAATCGTTAGTAGTCGACTACAGAGTTGGATACTGTGTTTACTCGGGATCTTTTGAAAAGTTCTTTATTTTAATTTTATAGAAACAAAAGCAAACTATAAAACTACCGATTTTAAGATAAAACATTGTTTTTTTGTTTGATATTCTCCTAAAACGCCGATTGAAACATACGATCTGATTTTTGATACGATAATACTTAATATTAGACCTTCATATCAAATTCTATAGTAAATATTATCGCACAAAATATTACGTAACCCAAAAAAGGTGCATCGCGGCCTTGAGTAGTTTATCAAAGCAGGTGAATTGTGATAAGAGATGTGAATTTTGCAACGCAATACGTTTGCGACAGTCAGGTATTTTTGTATGTAAAAAAGAGAATTTTTGAAAAGAAACAATTTGAGCGGCAGCTTAAGGGCGAATATTTATCAAATCATAGGTATTGGCCCACAAATGCGCACGGTAAAATAATGACAGACGACCCATAAACAGATAGTAAAAAAATAATCTAAAATAAAAGAGTCTTAACTTAAAAATGTAAAGGCCTTCTTACATCATAATCACAAGCTTATTAGCGTGTTCCATATACATTACGTATTCTGAAGTGTCTCCGAAAATACTTGAGGCTCCATAAACCTTGCATTTAAATACTCATCACGTCAACACTAACGTATTATGATATGTTACGAGACGAGTATATCCAAGGTTCGAGTGGTGGGAAGCCGAAATCAAGAGCTGGGGGGTGCCTCGCGGCGTGGGGGGTGGGGAATGAAGATTTACGATCGAGGCATAACGAGCGCTAGATGAGGCGTAAAGAAGCCCAATTCCGGTTATTATACTTACAGCCTCGCTATAGACTGTGTTTATACAATTTTATACCTTATGGAATTTATATTGGTCGTCTTTGGATTCTAAAATCAAATGGTAGGTTGAAAAACGTTTTGTGGGCTTATTTAATTTTAGTGTTGCTTAAATTGAAAGAAAGGACTACGAGATTATTAACACTAGGTACATTATCGAAGTCTTCGAAGTTCGGAATCTAATTTTTCTATATCTTTAATAACTTCCAGACGTAACCGTAGAGTGTTACGTAAAGAAATTGAATACACAGGAACCATGATATTATTTTCAATGACTGTAGTTTACAATAAGCTCATATTAATTTCATTACTTATTACTATATTTTTATTTAAAGGCACACGAAAGTGACTGTAAGGTAGTGAAACTTGAAAATAAAAAAATATTCTCGAATTTTCTGTACGTAAAGATTGAGGGGCTTGTGACTAAGTAATAACAGCCGCACGGGTCGTTCGATCAGGTTAAGCTACGCTTGCCGCGGTTGGTCCGTGGATGGGTGACCTTCTTCACATACCAAGACCCCCTCCGTGCCTCGGAAAGCACGTTAAGCCGTTAGTACCGGCTGTCATTCGTGGATCTTTGACAGTCGTTACGGGTCGTCAATAGCCCGAAAGTCAGACAACAAGGGATATCGTATTACCCAGTAACTGGGTTGTGGAGGTCAGATAGGCAGTCGCTCCATGTAAAATACTGGTATTCAGCTGCATCCGGTTAGACTGGAAGCCGACCACAACATAGTTGGGAAAAGGCTAGGCAGATGATGATGAAAGGTTCCCTAGAAGAGGGCACTGAAAAAAGTTATTGTCCAAACATACTGAAGGACCAAGTTTTCTTCGACTTGTGCCTGTGTGAATAACCAACAACCTCACATAAACCTACAAAATAATACGTGAACCTACCTTGTACCTATTGTCTGTTCCGCGAATATGTAATACACTGCGGTAGAAATACCTGCAGACGGAATATGAAACTCGGATGCAGCGGTATTTAGCCAGTTACCAGGCCCCAGGGCCCCAGAGTATGTCGAGGGGTACGAGGGGAGGCGTACGTAACTAATTTCTGGATTAAGCACATTTGCAAATGTAATTTGTATTCATTAAAACGTCGCAACATCGTACGTGTAATGTTTTTAAACGGAAAAACCGGTGCGACATTTCATTACAGACCGGGTTTGTACTTTGTAGCCAAATAACCGAAATTTTATATTTTGTTGTTTGTTGGGACTCTCAAACTTATGAAAGGATTAATGCAATAATGATTATTACTTACGCTAGGGTCATGGGACCCTTAGTGCACGTCTCCTTTTTAACCGACTTCAAAAAAAGGAGGAGGTTATCAATTCGACTGTATTTTTTTTATTTTTTTTTTTTATGTTTGTTACCTCATAATAACCGACTGGGTGAACCGATTTTCATGATTCTTTTTTTATTTGAAAGCTGGTGCTTCCCGTGTGGTCCCATTGCCACCATTTCAATATCTGATGATGGGATCTTGTAGAAATCGGGGGAACTCTTCAATAAATAACAGCAGATTAACCGCGATTGTTGCTATAGCATATCTAAGCATTGTTTACACCATCACACAACATAATATCACGCCTGTACTCACTACAAAGGTTATAATTTTTTTTTATTATAATAATAATTAATACCAGTAAAACAACCGCGATTGCTGCTATCGCATATGTATGCATTGTTTACGCAATCGCACAACATATATTATATTTACATAGCAAGTAGTGTTTATATGAATTTGACTGGGGTAGATATAACTAAAAAGTGAAAAATAAAAAATTTTATATAAAAAAAAACAACCGACTTCCAAAAAAACACTACAAAGTGAAAAATAATTTTAATTTCGGAAGTTGGTGTCAAAAAACCAAAATGCGGAACCAACGACACCGACTTCCAAAATTAAAATTATTTTTCACTTTGTAGTGTTTTTTTGGAAGTCGGTTGTTTTTTTTTATATAAAATTTTTTTAATGAATTTTCTCGACACTTCACGTGACCGAGGGCTGGGTCGTTCTTTGGCCAAAGAATTAGCGTTGCCATTCAACGTGGCAATGCTGCAAGTCTTTTGGGCACGTTTCCGGATGACAGCGATGCGGACGAGTACTTCGACGCCTAAATCCTTTAGTTTTTCGTATTTATTTATATAGTTAGTTTTTTTTTAATTTAGTAGGTACCTAGTGTAAATTGTCTGTAATTTATATGGTGTACATTACAAATCAGGCGCATAGCTGAAAGGAATTTCTGTTTGAATGTTTAAAGCTGAAAACTTTCAGCATCATTAGGTTCATACAATAAATAGAGTTGTAGAGATGCTCATAAAATTATTGAGTTTAAATAACAAATTAACGCGAAACCCGTGAAAACTGGTGTAATCAAATATTCATTTTCAGTTAGATGGTTTCCTATTGGTTGTTGGTAAATTAAAGGACCAGTCTTTGTTGATCATATAGATCTGATAATAAAGTATCTTTATATCATTAATTTTGTTCAATTCCATTCAATAGCACTCTCATTCAAAATTCATTCCACATTCACACTAAAGCAACATCCCAAAACAATATGAATCACTCGCTTACATTGTCGGTACTGAACAAACATCGCATAAACCGTGTTCAATATAAAATTTATAAACAAAACAGTGGCGGAAATCAAATGAGCGTATATCAGAGGAGGGCACGGAGCGACGGAGCGGAGCGAGCAAAGCGGCTCGTCGCCACTCAAACGACTTTATTGTGCTGTCGTTCAAACGCGACAGAACCTAATAGAATTAAATTGGGAGACGCCTGCTCCGTTATGTGGAAAATAATAACACCGAGTGGCTGCTATCTCCGTAGGTTTCACGCGCCGGTGGCAGGGGCCAAACTAATGGAAATCCAGCCAATGATAATCTGTTTTCTACACCATTAATCCTGAACTAAGTCTGAGTACAATCTGTGGCGTCTCCGGGAGAGCGACTCGAGTTTTATGCCCTCGTTAAGGTCCGCAATTTGTGGAGTCGGGCTGTTAAGACGGTTTGCCCTCATTCGCTCCCAAATCCTAATTCCGACCGTGGACTTTCTTAATCTTACGATATTGAGCTGGAGGTAATTGTTTCAAAATTGTAGCTCGGATAGTAGTTTCTCGACGGTTTAGTGGTGCCCCCTAATGTATGGTGTTGTTACCTTGAGTTACGTCGGGTGATTGCTGATTTATAACATTGTATTGTAACAGGCATGGCTAATTGGATATCCTTAGCCATGCTGTTTTAAAACCGGAATTCCATGGAATTTTAGCAATTCATTTGCAACATTACGTACTTAATAGCCCGGAGTATACATGTATCGAAGTTGTGCGTAAGTGAATATTCTGAAAGTGAATTCCCAATAATACGTTTTTATATCCCTGCTGCAATAGCGTTATTTAATTCGAGATACATGTTTATTTAGTATGCTCGGCTTATCCAAATAACCGATACTTTAAGGGAATAGAGCCATGGAGGAGCACAATAAAAACGAAAGTAATCATGCAAATTGGTGAAGGAGGAAAGTTGAATTAAAAAGCGGGTCTGTGCGGGTGGCGGCGGGGGAGGTGCGGTGCGGGGCGGGGTAATGTGTCTTAATGACCGCAATGGATGAGCACCGTAATCCGCCCTCCAGCGGCGGCGCCCGCAACCTTTTGCTCCTGCTCGTTAGCTATCTACTCGCTGCTACAACCCTGCCCTCCTACTCAATTGTTTTAGATATACGCGCCGCGCCGGGATATAATGTTATGTTTATTCCTCCGTCGCGCTGAATAAACAAACACTAAAGCAGATTTCATCGAGCTCCGGCGGAGCTACAAATCTTAGACGAGCGGGCGGCAATAAAAGTGCAAGTAATCAAAAGCCGCTCGTACGTCGGGACGCTGACGTCGCGACATCATGTCATGAACGATAAAATTCAGGTCAGCAATAAGCAGTGCGAGCGGTGAGCGACGCGGCACGACGCGGCAGGACGCGGCGCAACATCGTGTCGCACGCACGACGCGCACAGACACCACATCATCAAATCAACATTTGCAGATTCGCGAAGCTTTGCCTGGGAGATTTAGAGGTGGAAGGAAAATAAAAAAGTTCGTAGAGGAATCCGGCTTGATCCCTGTTGCCTTTATGGTAATGCCGGGATGCGTGTATTCGACTATTCAATTTATATTTTTTTCCCTTTCGCCTTATTTCTTTCTCTCCGAAATTATCTATCCTTCGAATTTCGTTTCGCACTGTATTGTATACGGGATTCGATGTTTGCGAATAAGGTACGACTTTGCCTGAAAATATCACGAATAACCGCGGCGGATTGGCTTTGTTCACGACTTCAAACAAGTTTCCTTTTCGTATAAATATTATGTGTATAAAGCAGGCCGCTCGCTGAGTGCCTTGGGCCCGGCACACACACAGCCGCACAAACTTCCTCCTTGTATATTGCATTCGCTACCAGCTTTAGAATTTTGTAAGCACTGACTAAATGGGTACTTTTACAACGGATTCTACTGCTTTTTGCACTTTCAAACATATATCATTTGGAAATGCTGTTCCTTCTTTGTCCAACACAGGTTTTTTACTGGAAAATAATTATATTCTCACACATGTTTAAGTTAAAGTAAATAACATTCATTTGAAAATAATACATCATAACTTAAAAACACAATCTTTCCGTTGTAGCTACGCGCTTACCTCGTACCAATGCCACACAACTCATTTTCCTCAATTTTCTTTGAGCCTTATGTTACACAGTTTGTCTTTGTAATAAGGAAGCAATTAATCGTCAATATTAATGAAGTCATTGCATGTGTATATTCATTATATTTATTAATAAATCTTTATGAAAAACAAATTACTTAATAAACCGCTTGACATTTTCTCCTAAAATGCGCCCGTACAAGTAGGCATGTTCAAATTTAACATTGCTCTACCCTCATGAATAAATCATAAGAAGTAAGCGAGGGCTCTACGCCTTTATAATTCTACATAATACATTAAAACGTTGTACAGATTGCCTTCTACTTTAATAATATCAACTTAATGGGTATTAATACCTATGTGTAACGGAAAATGCTTGCCGACTATATTTTTGTTATGTATTTACTGTACATAATATTAAAATCTACAAAGTTCGGTATTATTTTACCCTTAAAACATTTGTTTATTTAAAGAAATTATTTTACAAAATGTAGATCGTTTATCGTGCATGTTTTTAGCGAATCGTGTGATATGATTTAGTGCACTCCGCGACATTAGGTGGACTAGAGTCGGGCGGCTCGTAATCTTGAGTAATGTGCTCCATTTGTCTTCGCGACCGTTCACGTGTAATTGGACGGTCACCGTTCAGAATCACTGCTTCAATATCATCGTGGGAATAAATACTGTTTATTTATCTCTATTTGAAGAGTTTTTTCATTGTACCAAATCATGTAGATAACTGACGTTTTCTGACTATCAGCAACAAATGGTCAAAGTGGAATCTGTGAGCGCTACATACTTATTTTTAAAGATAATCAAAAATAACTCATTGAGTATAAAACTTTGGTATATAAATATTGTCTTTACAAACACGCTTTCAATCTCACTGGAAAACAAAGCATTGGTTAGCATTAATTGTCATAAGTAATACTTAAAACATAATGAAAAAATTGTTAAATTACTGTTTTTTCATTATCTTGAGTTGGTTTTCTTCATTAGCCGTTCAATATAAAATTAATAGGCAACAATAAATTTCTGGAACTTGAAACATTTTCTTAACTTGGATATTACTGACATCGGTAAAGGAATAACAGCGTAACATATGTCTAAAATCACCAACCCGTCTTAAGCAAGCGTGGTGATCAATTCTCGTGCCTTCTTTGTACGAGAAGAAGCCTTTACCCTTCAGTGGAACAGTAATAGCCTGATATTATAATTATTTTTTTATTTGTTAACAGCACTAAGTTAACATTCGTTGAATAATATCCAGGTTTTTGCTCGAAGGTTTGATACGACGTTGGTTTTTTTGCCAATTTTAAAAGAAAATATGGTACGCTCTAGTAAGGAAAAAAGCTTTTACTTACTAGACCATACCATATTATCTTTATAAATACGAGGGGCGTTCAATGTATTCTCGGTATCGGCATAAAAAAGTCGTAAATTCAATTAAAATAATTTTCATTTTTCAACGTAATCCCTCATTACCCCAATGCATTTATTACATCTCGAAATTAACTTTTCAATACCCTGTAAAAAATAACTTTCCTCTTCCTCTGAAAAATGCGCATTTTTTGGCGCCTTGAGCTCTTCATCGTTGGAAAATCGTTTCCCACGAAGGTCTTTTTTCAAATTAGGGAACAAATAATAACCACTCGGGGCTAGGTCCGGGCTATAGGGTGGGTCACGCAGCAGCCTTGGCGATACACGCGCCGTGTGGACCGGGGCGTTGTCGTGAAGAACCAACACACCGGTGGCGGTGGTCAATTTACCCCGTCTTTTTTCTTTAATTGCTTCCCGTAAAATTCGTAAAGATGATGCCTAGGATGCTGCTTTTATGATTTCACCTTTTTTGTGTACTCAATCAGCAAAATTCCCTTTGAGTCAACTGAGAACACTGTGGCCATGATTTTTCCGGCAGACGGAACGACTTTGAATTTCTTAGGAGGCACAGTACCCTTCTTGTGCCACTGCACGTACTCTTGCTTACTTTCAGGGTCATAACGATGAACCCACGTTTCATCTCCAGTAACAATTCGATCGAAAATACTTGATTGAACTTCACCACAGAACTCTAAAAACTCTCTACAGCACTCGATTCGCACTTGCTTTTGAGGCGCCGTGAGCATTCGCGGCGCCCATCTTGGATTGACTTTTGACTTTTTGGTCATGAAGAATAGTGTGCGCGGAACCAACAGAGAGGTGGGTCATCTCTGCTATCATTTTGATTTTCATTTTGGGCATCCTCCAGTATAAGTTTTTCAACTTTTTTCACGTGTTCTTCCGTAGAGGCAGTAGCCGAGGTAGGTAGTACTCTCAGGTAGGTAGCTCGAGGGAGGTAGTAGTACTCTCTCTGCCCCTTTTAAATTCACTTGACCACTTTTGAACCGTAGATAACGAAGGTGCAGAATCTTGGTAAACAGCCACCGTCTCTCTTCGTGAATACCTTTTTTGACTTTTTCCTTCTTTGGTAAGGAATTTAATAACAGCGCGGTGCTATATTTTCTTCAACATTGTCACGTTAGCCATTCCAGTTGTCGTTGACTAAGGATAACTAGCAAACCAATGATCACAAATATGTGAAATTTTACCTTTATACCCTTAGATAATGTAATTAATTAATTAGTCAAATTATCCACATCGTTAGTAAATCACCTTGATACCGAGAATACATTGAGCACCCCTCTTATGTAGAAAACCAACATAGAACATCATCATCAGCATCATAGTCTTTTTCATAAGCTTGACATCGTCTGGGCTCGCGGCATCGTGAATAAATCTTGTAATATATTCTTGAAGACAAGATAAGAAGAGACCAAGAAAACTCAAATTATAGATTTTTTTTATTGGTTTGTGAGTATTTTGCATTCCAATGAACTGTACTTTAATTAGGTATTGTATTAATAGTTATGCAAATAAAGATTGCAGGCACAACACTACCGTAAAGAAAGAAGAACCTGCCGTAAAGTTTACTTACTTGACTAACATTTATTTTATTTTCCACAAAAGCAGAGCTAGTTTTCTCAGATCCAGTGAAAACTGAAAAGCCATTAAAATGCACTCTCGTCTTTATATGCCCATTTAGTAAATAGTTACCGACGTGCACTGCAATCATATTTTTTGATCCTCAATAAATTGACAATTTTATCTTACGCCAGTGATTCAGGGGGACATGAGAGCCTTTTAAATATATCGAGTATTTCAGTGCAACGATACAGCGAGTTGTTTACAGTGGGGGTTGTGGTGGGTTCACGTGGGGGTCGCGGGGTGGTGCGGCCCGGAGGGGAGGGTTCAAGATGGCGGCGTCGCCAAGGCAACGGTGCAGTCGCTTCCTTAATCGACCGTCGCAGGCCCGCGCCGTCTCCGGCCCACTCTCATTTATGTATTGTATTGCACTTGAGGACTGACTTGTATTTTATGATGCTCGCGCTGCCTATGTACTATCTTAAATAGGTTTTTGTGGACAGATAATTGGATTTCAGTTGGTAAACTGATATAAATTTATGCGAGAATAGACTATACGCTGTTAAAACAATTAAAACTTATGAAACATTCAAGTCGAGGTTAAAGAATAAAAGTTTTCCTATCAAAATTTTCCACAGATATTCCACCATTCCCCCAATAACCCACCTACATCGGTCACTGTCCCACCTTACTCCACTAGCTCACAAACAAGCATCTTGCGATCCCGATTTGTAAATAACGTACGTTCAAGAGTCGTTAGTTCTCCGATCAGTTAGGTCAGTCCATAATCCAGTGGCCGCCGGCGCTGCAACCGCCGCGGAGCCAATAAAAAAGAGTTATAGTTGAGAAGAAAAGGAAAGTCTCGCGTCTCAGGCCGTTAGTTAGGGATCAAGGGCTCAGCTCGCGCCAGGCGATAATCATAATTTTTACTTACAAGAGCAAGAGTATAAGGCATTAGTTGGCGTGCTCGCGACAAATCTTTCCTAACTGCGGCCAACTTTGCGACTCCACTCGGTGTTAGCTCTCGACACTATATTTTGTAGACTACAGGTGCTTCGGACGCAATAGACTAAGCGAATGCTGAATGTGGTGAGCTGGTGCTGGATCTAGGCTGCAGATCTTCTTTGTTATTGTCTTGGACATTTTATTTGTTTAGAATGAAGGAATATAATTCACATTGTCACAGATTCGCGGTTGATACTACGAACCTGTAACTGGAACATACGATATGTAGAGGATTGGAGATGGATATTTCTATATGATTATAGCAAGATCCATCTCCAATGCTCAATTTCTCAGGAGAAAATATGGGCCGCTACGAGGATTCTCATACTCATAACGTCAAATCCTACGAAAGGTCTACTTACTTCAAAAATATGTATTCATAACTGCTTACACAGTACAGATATTGAGGTCCGAAATTACTTTGTATGGATTAGATAGTTCTCATATTCTCTTGTAAAGGTAAGGTACTAAGGAAATGGTCTCCATATAAACATAAAGGATAGAAAAAGGACGCCCTAAAACAGCACATAACCACGTCCCCGCCATTTACAAAGTCACCGTTGTTGTCCGATTTGATACACAAACAAAGTGTACTGCGAATGTAGTCTCGTCACGTGGGCTAGTGGGCGAGTGGGCGAGTGGGCGAGTGGCCAGTGCGTTAGGACGCGCTATTCAAGTGTTATTCTGAATATTGTGAACATTGCGCACGTGCGCAAACCTGTGGAGAGGGTGCTGAATTGAAAAAATATGTTCGTTCGATGCCGGTGAACGGTATCCACTAACAAGTTTGATGGTGTTTGACTGTTTGACGGTAGAAAATGGAAAGACTGGCAGCCGACTCACTGTGATTGTTTTCAGTTTTACCATACACTATACAGGTATGAAAAGACAATAATGCGAAAGGATTTATGTCTCGTCAGTCTAAGTAAGTCGTATAAGTTTCCAGATGCATCGGCAACCTGAATGTGACCTGTTTGGAGGCGGGAGGGTGGAGAAACGGAGGCCTTTGTTCAACAGTGGACTGGTAATAGAAATGTTCTTCTCATGTGTCTTTTCAGATGCAGAAGCAGGGTTATTGGCTGTTGTGTTTGTATATTTAGGATGATTTTATAAAGCTGTTATTCTGGCAGCTGTCGACATACTTAGGTAGCTCAATCTCAGTAGTTCCTGCATTGACCCGTTTCCTTATTCCTGATTGCTCTGGGGCTCCTAATAAAACCAAAATTAAAAGTCAATTATTGAAATTAGGCTGAGAATCAGCATTTTTTGAACAACAAAATTGTACAAGATAGTTCCCCAAAACACCCACCCTTAACATCTCCTAGAGCTTTGGCTGGGAAGAAGTAGCGTAACCCGTCCACCCAGTGCTTATATCAATATTTTTTTGAAGATCTAAAAATATGCATAATCTAACCCTTAAACATACCTCAATCAACTCAGCCTATCGCAGTCCACTGCTGGACATAGACCTCTCCCAGACTGCGCCACAACACCCTGTCCTCCGCCTTCCGCATCCAGTCTACCCCGGCCACCTTCTTTAGGAACATTTTTTAACATACCTACATCTATTTAAAACAAAAATAAAGAAGAAAGAAGTCTCCACAGACGTGTGTGCTAGTCCTAGCGGGCCGGCTCTGGTCGGATTTGTTTTATGCCGCCCGAAGACATCGACTTACCGCGACCGGCCGGCGTCTCCTTAATTTTATTACAAGACCCCAACTCCAACAAAATGTCCTAATTGTGTCTCGAAAAACCAACCTGGAGAATGGAATTACCAATTTTGTTTCGTCCTTTTCTATGGGAGTTCGACGTCTTATTGGGTCGAGGTTCCTTGTCTTGAATTTTGTGGACGGTTTCTTTATATACTTAGTTAGTTATTTACTTGTTTCTGTTGTCGAGCTGTGGTGGTTTATTTTGCGTTGACTTATAATTGTATTTCAGTATACTTACAATTTAAAATTTATCAATATATACTCAATTACTTCAGTATAACTTGAATGTAGGTATTAAATAGTCATCGATAGGTTACGTTAAATGTAATTAATATTATAAGTATACAAGGTGTAACTTAAATAATGCACAACCTCTTAAGGGGTCATTGTACTCATCATTATGAACAACTTTTACTATGGGACAAAAACGAAAATCGCGAAAAAAAAATCAGCTGTTCCCTACATTTTGACGAGTTATGCGAACATAAATGTAGGGAACAGCTGATTTTTTTTTCGCGATTTCCGGTTTGGTCCCATAGTAAAAGTTGTTCATAATGATGAGTACAATGACCCCTTAAGAGGTTGTGCGTTATTTAAGTTACAACTTGTATATTATAGTAAATAGTGAGAGGGGCTTGTGGCTAAGTAATAACAGCCGCACGGGTCGATCGATCATGTTAAGCTACGCTTGCCCCGGTTGGTGCGTGGATGGGTGACCATCTTCACATACCAAGACCCCTCCGTGCCTCGGAAAGCACGTTAAGCTGTTGGTCCCGGCTATCATTCGTGGATCTTTGACAGTCGTTACGGGTCGTCAGTAGCCCAAAAGTCTGACAACCAGTCCTACCAAGGGGTATCGTATTACCCAGTAACTGGGTTGTCAAGGTCAGATAGGTAGTCGCTCCATGTAAAATACTGGTATTCAGCTGCATCCGGTTAGACTGGAAGCCGACCCCAACATAGTTGGGAAAAGGCTAGGCAGATGATATTATAGTAAATAGTATGTATTTATATTATAGGTTTTTAACCTATTTATGTATTTGTGTAGGTACGTTTTTATATTTAATAATCAATTTTTTTTTTTAATCATTGTTCGGCCCAACCAAAGCCACTGCCATCTAATCTCTTCACCACCCTTGGTTGACTGGTAGAGAATGCCTAAGGCATCAATTCCGCCTTTGTACCTTTTTGTGTACAAAACAAAAAAAAAAACAATTTTTACGACACATATTATATATCAGATATTGTATATTCTAATACCCTATTTATTCCCTAGAGCTATTATTTGCAATCCTTCTTCTAATTCTTTTCATACATCTAGACGTTACCTACCTAGTTTACACACGGAGAGAAAATTCTTAGAAAAATTACTGTGCTCGTCTCTGTAAACTGAGTGCAAGTGACATCTACTTACAGAAAATTTTCTGAGTGAGATTGGGAAACATTCACTATTTGTCCAATAAATTTTACTGTACAGCATAAGAATTTTTACTGTGCTAGTATGGTAATTTTTCCATTACCACTCAAATGCACTCAGATTATGAGACAGCACAGTAATTTATTAAGAATTTTCTCTTCGTGCGTTACATGAATTCCGACATTGATGACGTAAGGACAATCGGCGTGCTCCAGCACGAGGGACGTGGTCTGGTCAGCCTCAGGAACTCTGCACTCATACTTTGTGTTGGATGTTTCAATTCTAACTTGCTAATCCATCCAACACCTCTTCTTCCTTGCTTCTTGTGAGTCCGTGGCCGCTGCACTCTTCAGTAGGTCATAATCAAAATCCTAGAATAGGAACCTTACCGGTTGTTGACTGTTCTTTAGGTACACATAGTACCGACATCGTATACTTATGACCTGGACAAAAATCGAAGTCAGGAACAGCATGTTTTTCTGAAAACTTAGTTAATATTGTATAAAAATTTAGTCCTATCATATAATTATGTCCTTTAGTCAAATCTCCAACTACATATTTGTCTTGCAACACTACAGTCGCATCATGGTAAGACGAAAGTTCAGCTTTTGCCGAGTCACACTCAGATAACACTCGGCAAAAGCTATTTTGCCGAGTGTTATCTGAGTAGGTAATAAGTACCTACTGTCAAACTCAGTTCCACTCAACAATCCAAAAGAAACAACTTGTATTCATTACCTATTCTAATTAGCATAATCTGCTGGGACACAGCCCTCCTCTCAGTGAGTGGGAGTAGGCCGTAATTTACAACGCGGGTGCATTGTAGGTTGGAAGATGTCACATGTCTTCGAATTTTTGGTTCTAGGACATGCCGGTTTCCTCACGATGTTTTCCTTCAGCGTGTTGAGAGCAGTGGTGATGAAATAGTTTACACTTTTAACCTGCGACCTGCAATTCGTAAGTCATTGCCACTGGGCAGCCACTGCTCTCTTGCATTTATGTATTTTTTGTATAAATCTGAAAAGTGTAACTTTTTACTTACATTTCATTTAAACTTGCCGCCGAGCTTCGCATCCCTAGCCATTTTTTTTTAATGAAAACGGGCATTACTATGAGGTTGGAATGAATTTTGTACAAGAATATTGCATTCATTCTGAAAATAAGAAATTTTCAAGCAGGTGACGGTTTAAGATCCACTTTTTATTTACATCAAGACCAAATTATAAGCCGCTAAAATTTGTAGTACTGGCCGGATAATGCCATCTGTTGTTGAATAGCGGCAGCTATGTTCACAAACATTTTTGAACTTGTTATATTTACAACAGCGCTATCTAGTGTCAAGTAGCTTTAGCACTTACAAAATGTTGTAACAACCTAGTACTTAAAATATTGCTAGATGGCATTGACATAAAAAATCTATGTAGTGTTGTCCTATTAGTTGTCCGAATAACGCGTTGGCGAATGACGTGTTGGCGTTTATAATGAAAAGCTAAGAATTTTTCCAATAAGAGCCTTTACGCGGTTCGTAAATAAAATAATTCAGCGTAGTCTTCTTGTAATCGATAAATGTTTTTATTAGTTACATCATTTAACTAATATAAAAAACAAATAGCTGTATGTTGTGGTTAAAGTGGTTACCATGCTCGCTGATGTTAGTTAATAACTGTGAGAATCAATCAATCTGTCTAGCCTTTTCCAACTATGTTGGTCGGCTTCTAGTCCAAACGGATGCAGCTACATACCAGGATTTTAGATGGAGCGACTGCTTATCTGACCTCCACCACCCACTCACTGGGTAATATACCCCTTGGTAATACTTGTTGTCAGACTTTTGGGCATCTAACTACCCGAGCCGGCTGTCAAACATTGAAGAATGATAGCCTGTACCAACCGCGAGATACGGAGTTATTTACTTTTTAGATTGGGCTAGACATAATCAAAGAGAATTTGATCATCCGTTTGAAGGGTAAGAAGTATTAATAGATTTAGAAAATAATTGATGTTAATCCTTATGTATGTAGAAGGTGGCGCAAATGTCATCACCCTATCGGAAGATGGTATAATTTTTATAAATGGCGGCAAATGTCAATTGTACAGACGCCAGCACATCAAGCTACTACAATCTGTCAAATTTCTTTAATAGATTTTCAACTTTAACGCTAAAGTATAAGGTTCAAAGTTGATTGGCAAAATGTGACAGTTTCGGGTAGCTTGATGTGCTGGCGTCTGTACTTTGACATTATTTTGTAATGCAAACAGATACAAAATACACATCAACAAAACATGAATCGCTATACTCCCAAAGAAATTGGAATATTTGTTTCGGGTCACCTAAAATCTCTCGTTTTGGTGATATGCACTGGCTGGCTAGATCGCCTGATTTAACAGTTTCAGACTTCTTCTTGTGGGGTTTTTTGAAGTCACGAGTCTATGTCAACAAGTCTCAGACTTTTGAAGCCCTCAAAGAGAATATCAGTCAAGAATGCGAGGACCTATCACCCGAAGAGTGATGGGCCCGAATGGTCATCAATCCCAGCGGCCACTTAGTCGATAACATTTTCTCGACTTAATGAAAAAAAAAGACACCAAATAAACATGACCCAAATGCAGAACCAAAGTTTTTCATTTATAATAAAAATACAGCCATATATAATATATATAATTTATTTATTTCAGACAATTCTAGTCCATAGTTTACATAGTTTACACATACAATAAATTACATTAAAATGACTTATAAAATCTATCAAATTCAAATTGAAAACAGGTAAATACCGAAAACAAAGAGGTGATCATTTCAAAATAATAAGTAAGTAAATTAAAAATTAGTCAAAAAAATAAAATTATAAAAATGTCAGAATCGAATAAAGAAAATATAAATAAAATGTGAAATATAAAATTGTCAAATTGTAAAAATGTTATAACAATGTCAAACTATTAAGAATAAAATTGATATAAATTGCAAACATCACAAAACACTATTAAATTATTACAAAAAACCTATGATAAGGGTTATTCCAAATTTTTACCTGCCCCAAGCCCAATAAACGGGTGCATGTAAGCCCTGCCAGTGCTGCACGAAAGGCCCGTCCAACCTGTTGGCAACAACGGCAAGAAGACTGTTGCCGCTGCCCCGCACTCTACTCGCTATCGAGGTTGCCCTCTTTCGCAAGCTGGCATAAAAACAGTCAAAGCGGACGCTCGCGAACATTCTCGATGCGCTGCAGAAGCGAGGCAGCCGCAGCAGAGCCCTCAACGCGTTATTGTATTGAACGCGGAGAGCACTGTAGGATTTCTGCAAATATGACACCCACAGACTTCTCGTATAAAAAGATGTGCAGTAGGCTCGAAACAAGGTGATCTTTACATCCTTGGAGCTACGAGCAAACCTGCGGGCAATCATATTCGCATTTTCGCCATAGAACACCCGGTGAAAACTTTTGCGCTGACTTGTATTTTGATGAAATGAATATTTATAATTTTGAATGCTATTGCGATAATACATAAGATTTTAATAAAAAAAGCCTACAAAAGTTTTTGAGCAAAAAAAATTATAGCCACCTGATACAGAGATAGTGATAGTATAGAATATCATTTTGAAATATCCTCTAAAATCTGAGATACAAAATTTTTGCGCCAGGCCTGGTTTTTTTTTGTATGGGATTTGTTCTGTTCAAGGAGGAATACGGTAATGAATAATACACTGTTACGACTACAGCAAAGAATCTTTTATTGCGTGGTTTCCGCCATGTTGGAGTTAGATCATAGTGTTGCCACTTTTTACAAAAGGTGTGTTGCCAGACATATGACAAAGACAATCATATCAAACATCCCCCGTAAAGCTAAACAGTTTACATATTCTAGCATTTAACTTAAATCATATTCTCTTAAATACAATGGCATTTTAGTAACTCTACCTGATCTCATTCTCCTCTCAGGAATAGTTTCTGTGTAAGCAGTGTCTGTTACATTGTCACTAATACTATCTGATACATTATTTTCCTCTTCTTGCCTGCTATCCTCCATTTGACTTTCAAGCAACTTATCAGGTACACTGTCATGTCTAACAATAAACTTATTTTTACTTGGTCTAATATGTCTCTCATTTCTCCTCACCAAATTACCTTTTCCATTTTTTACAATGAAAGATCTAGGACCATCAGCTTCACCAATAACTTTCCCTGTGTACCATTCTTTATTTGGTGCATTTTGTATAATTACATTATCCCCCAAAGTAAAAGATTTCTTATCCTTTGCAGTTTTATTATATATGGTCTTAGATTTTTCTTTAGTTAACATCAATTGCTCTCTAACATTTAGTGGTACTTTAGGTTTTAGTAATTCTTGTGTACAAGGTAAATTAGTTCTTAACAACCTACTCATTAACAACTCAGATGGACTATACTCCAATCCTGCGACTGGAGTTGTTCTGTAATGCAACAAGGCAATTTCAAATTCAGAATGATCCTCTAAACATTTTTTTAACATGCTCTTGACTATGCCCACTGCTTTTTCTGATAACCCATTCGATTGAGGGTATCGGGGACTGGACTTTATCAACTCAATATCTAATTTTCGAGAAAACTGTACAAATTCAAAACTACCAAAAGGCATATTGTCACTAACTATATACCTAGGAACACCCTGAGTACTAAAAATTGACAGTAATTTTTTAATTATATAACCAGCTGTTTTGTTCCTCAAAGACTTCACTTCTATCCATTTTGAATAATAGTCCACCAGAACTAAATAGTCTCTTCCAGCAAAATGAGCAACATCCATACCAACTTTATTAAAAGGCAGGTCAGGTATTTCATGAGACAATAAGGGTTGTTTAGGATTGGATGGCCTGTACTTTTCACAAGCTTTACATTTTGACACAAACTCTTCTATGTCTCTTGACATTCCTGGCCAATATAACACTTTTCTGGCACGTTTTTTACATTTTACAATTCCAGCATGCCCTGCATGAACTAATGAAATCATCTCTTTTCTTATATGTTTAGGAATAAGTATTTTATTTTCATGAAATATGAGTTCGTCTTTCACTACTAAATAATCTCTTAATTTATACAATTTTTTCAGTTCAACACCTTGTATATTTTTATCATTTTTAGGCCACTCTGAATTATACCATAACTTTATTTGTTGAAGATTGGCATCTTTTGCTGTCTCCTTTTTTAATTCCAGTAACTTATTATTTGAAACTTGCAAATCAGTTTCCAAACCATATACTACTTCTGAATTTATACTATGTACTAACTCTCTTAGCACTGGATCTGATTGAGCATTAGTTGTGTCATAATGCCTTGACAAATAATCTGCTATATACATTTTTGAACCAGGTACATATTTTATTTCAAATTTATATTTTAACAATTTCAGAACCATGCGTTGCAATCGGGCAGAAATTTTATTAATGTCCTTATTAATTATTGCTACAAGAGGTTTGTGATCACTTTCCACGATAATATGACGCCCATAAATAAACTGATGATACTTATCCATAGCACAACAGATAGCAAACAACTCTTTTTCTATGGGAGCCCATCTCTGTTGACACTCGGTATAACATCTTGAATAGAAAGACAATGGCTTTCCTTCTTGTAATAAGCATGCTCCCATGCCACTTTTAGAACTGTCAGTTTGTAATACTAAATTCCCATTTTTTTTTAAGACTGATAAAGTGGGAGCAGAACTAATTCTCCTTTTTATTTCCTCAAAAGCCTTAACTTGAGCTGTGCCCCAATCCCATACAATTTCTTTTTTCAATAATTCTCTAAGAGGTTCAGTAGTTTTTGAATATTGTGGTATAAATTTACTTAAATAGTTGCACATGCCTAAAAACTTTTGTAATTCTTTTACACTTCTGGGTTGCTTTAATTCCTCTATAGCTTTCACATGTTCAGGATCTGGTTTTATACCGGATTTTGACAACATTAGTCCTACATACTTTACAGTCTCACATCTATATTGTATTTTATTTTCATTAAATTTTACATTGTGTTCTTTTGCTCTATCTATTACTTGACTTAAAATTTTGTCATGTTCTACCAAACTGTCCCCGGCCACTATTAAATCATCGAAATACACATGGACTCCCTGTATATCACTAAAAATGGCAGTATTTATTCTTTGCATCACCTCTGGTGCTGAAGAAATACCAAATGGCATCCTCCTGAAGCAATACCTACCATAAGGCGTTCCAAATGTACACAGTTTATCTTTATCATCCAACATAACTTGAAAAAACCCATCTTTCATGTCTAATACTGTGAAGATCTGCTTACCTGCAAGAGAATTATAAATTTCTTCAGGAGATGGTATTTGATAGTTCTCTCTAAGGATGCATTTGTTTAACTCTTTTGGGTCTAAGCACAGTCGAAGGGACTTGTTTGGCTTCTCAACTATTACAAGATTATTACACCATGCTGTCGGTCCCTCTACCTTTTCTATAATACCTCTACTTTCATAGCTTTCTAAAGTATTCTTTAACCTATCTTTAATTGTCTGTGGAACTCTACGGATGGGTTTGACAACAGGTAGTGCTGACTCCTTTAATTTTATACTGTATGATCCAATATTACCTAGGCCTGAAAACACCTCTATGTTTGCTTTCACAAAATTTTCTTTTTCACTAGTTACAATACTATCCAATCTTTTCAACAAATTTAATTCTACACAAGCTGGCAACCCTATCACCGGCTGAATTGGTAAATCAACTATGCAAAATTTTAATTTTACCCGTTTGCCTTTTACTATACAGTTTAATTTAACAGTACCTACAGTTTTAATTTCTTGATTATTATAAACTACCAACACAGTTGAATTACTTATTAAACGATTGGTATTATCTTTAATTTTATCATATAGTTTCGATGACAAAGTATTACAGTCAGCCCCTGAGTCTAATTTGAACCTAATGTTAGTTCCGTTGATGTTTACAATTTCATTCCATTGAAGACTTTCACTAAAGGTACTTACTGAATCCACCACAAAGTCTTCTGAGCAATCACTATCACTCTCTCCCTTTTGAACGGAGTCTATCTTTTTTCCTTTTTCTTTATTCTTAGGTGCTTCATTTTTTAGTGACCTAGTACGACACACAGCAGCAAAATGGTTGTAATTGTTACAACTCGCACACTTCTTTCCATATGCTGGACAATTTCTAATTGTGTGGGTTTTGCCACAATAAGTACAGGCAAGCATCTTGGACCTCACTCCTTGTCCTCTCTCTATTTTCTTGATTACATCTACTTCCTGCTTTATTTGCATTGACATTTCTAGAGCCCTTGATCTTCCTGTCTCCGCTGCACGGCACTGGCTTATAACCTGGTCTAGTCCAATATCGGCCTCCCTTAGCAATCTCTCCTGCACTCCCTTATCTCTAATTCCAATGACGATCATGTCTCTCACAAGCCTGTCCTCTTGATCTTTGAATTCACATTGTTTAGCTTGAACCTTTAGCTTTGTGATGAATCTGTCTACTTGCTCACCCTCCTCCTGTTTTAAATTGAAGAATTTGAAACTATTTGTGATGACATTTTTCTTCGGCTCCACATATGCATCAAACTGTTTTATTAAATTATCTAAGGATTTAACCTCAAACGGTTGCATGTGTGAATTATACACATCAATTGCGTCCTCTCCGGCAACATTCAGAAATACAGCAATTTTTCTTTCTTCCTTGGCGGCTGACAGTCCCACTGCTTCCAGGTACAGCTGGAACTGCTGTTTAAATCTGATCCAGTTTGCCCCTTCGCCCGACAGAACCAAACCAGTTGGCGGCTTTATTCCCTCCATTTTCTTCCACTTCCACTAAGGTTTCTTTTTAAAAGTTTTCACCTGACACCATGTTCTGTTCAAGGAGGAATACGGTAATGAATAATACACTGTTACGACTACAGCAAAGAATCTTTTATTGCGTGGTTTCCGCCATGTTGGAGTTAGATCATAGTGTTGCCACTTTTTACAAAAGGTGTGTTGCCAGACATATGACAAAGACAATCATATCAAACAGGATTTGGTTCATCTCCTTTATTGTTGTTGCAAAAATTATCTCTGTAATAACGGTTACCCGAAGTAACGATGTTATCGTTATTGCAGCGCCCAACACTACAAGCTTGACAGCTGCAGCGTTACAGACGGACGTTGTCGGTCGGCAGAGTGACTTGACAATTGTTTATCAATCGATACGCAATAACTTCCAAACAAAGTGAAATTATACAGTATTTGTTTAGTATTTTGTACGAAGAGGACGAAACTGGACAGCACGAGATAAAACGAAAACTTCAAAAATGACAAACACTTTCGTGGTTTGTCTAGTAACACTCTTTTGTTGTACAGGTGAGTAAACTACTACTTTACGCTGAATTGTATTTGTGATTATTTTCGTCCCTGTAATATTAATTGTAAACCTTTGGTAAAAAACATTTGAATAACGCTGCTTGGACTTTTTATGCAGTTCTCACAGGCTGCATGCAAAGTTTGTCTATTTTTACAAATCGTAATAATTATTTTCGCGTTACATAGTGATTTCATCGCGGTATTACGAATGAAGGCTGATTAATTATTGTTGGATCAGTGCTGGAATTCTTGCCAATTAATTAGGTACCTAGCCGCTCTTCAAATTCTACTTGTTCATTGTTCTAAAACGTATTATTACCTAATAAGTCCTGGTGCTCTAATGACCTTAGATTATTCTCGAAAAACAACTAGCTTTCTATAACTACACAGATGTAGATTTATCTATTGTTGACAGAACCGAAGGTACTTAGAACACATCACCACATGTTTGCTAATTACACTTGAAATAGTCATATTTGAAGGAGTTCAAATATGACTATTTAATATTACCAGTTTATTATTACATTATAGCATATACAGAGTGAAATTGAATTCATGGGCATCCTTTTAAGGGGTCATTGTGCTCATTATTGCAACAAAAAACCCAAAAAAAAGCAAATGCAAGGAAAACCTGATTTCTTTTTGCGATTTCAGATTTAGTCCTGTAGTAAAAGTTGTTCATAATGATGAGTACTATGACCCCTTAACCTCTCACAAGTTGAATGTACACCATGTGTACAGATAACAATAAAATTTCTATTGTCTGCTGATTGGTTAAAAGTATGCCCATGAATTTTATTTCACCCTAGTATCAACAGATGCTACAATGTAATACAATACAATACTAGTAGTCAGTCACTGAATTATATCAGTAACTTTGTTGTGAAGTTGTGTGTTATAGATCATATTTCCTGCTTTTAGTCATTTCAGTAGCCGCCATATTGTTATATACACTTATTATTTTGGTATAAATTTGTGTTGAACCAGGATATTTAGTACCTATTGTAATCCAGTCACAACAGGGAAATATATCTAGATGAAATACATGCTCACCTCTATGTATGACTATGTATACAATGTGACTGGTTAACTACAATATTACCATTCAATGTTGAATAGCCATAACATTAACCTTTTGACCGCCACGGATGGCTATAGCCGACAAACGAAAACGTGCCAAACACGCCACCGACGTCTACAGCCATCAAGAAAACGACATTTTTTAAGTACAAAATAAATATACTAAATTAGAAATGATTTATTTTGTAGCCATCCGTGGCGGTCAAAAGGTTAAAAGATGTGGCATAATTCCTATGTCGCATGTTACAAATGTTTCTAACAAATGATCTAGCAATCTGTTTTATTAAAGTAGACAGGAGGTAGTTGCACAATATGCTTTAATGGAATATTTGAATCTGTTTGTTTTAGATAGGTTCACTAAAAGTTCCATAGTACCCTCAAATAAAAATGTAAACAATGTGCTATCTATTAGGTAATTAATGAATAAACCAAGATGTAATAGGTACTAAATCCTTTCATTCGTTTTTACTTACTAAATAAATGAAAAAAGATGGTGGTTAAAACTAGCGTTAAATTTAAACTGATTTAGAGCATTACAAAATAGCTCAGTCTGTGGCAATACTTCCATCTATATCCGGAGCACCCTGGGCAGTTCCACTACTTCCCGCTGAGGCACATTGTCTGTTTTTTTTTTTTCTACTAAACTAATTTTGTCCATGCACGAATTCTCATATAAACTGAAGATAGAAGAACAATCTAAGAACAAAATGTTTCTATCATAATTCCAATCCCAAAAACAGTGAACCAGTGTGTTCTACATGTCCACTTTGTTCTCTTATCAATTTCAGTGTTCACTTTATTGTGTAGAAGTTTACAGTGATAAGCAGCGGCTGACCCCACCCGACTTGTTTTGCTGGCATTATTTTTATTATTTGTCATTAAACGTAGATAAGCTGACTTATATTATTGTGTGACACTTTATTATAGTTGTAATGTTTTGTTCCCAGATTTGTCGTTTGCACGACAAGTACCGAAGGAGTGTGCTAAGGGCCCATCAGTATGGTGTCAGAGCCTCAAGTAAGTTAAATTACACCATACATACATTTAAGAAAGGTCAGAGGGGCAATTCTCGCAATTTTATGAACAGTCACAGTCTGACCTCAGTGTCAATCTGTAGAAAATACCCCTAATTTCCCTACATTTTTGACAAGTATTTGACATTTGTTTGTCGCCGAGATAAGACTGCAACTACATTTTGAACATTTTAAGTTACATTAGCCTTCACGTAGTACGTAGTAGATTGATGAACGTAAATGAGGCAAAAGCAGTATGTAAGGCTCGTAGCAGGTGGCATTCTGTAGTTTCTGCCTGCACCCATGGGAAGATGGCGTGAGTAGACATATGTACAGCAGATACCAGCACATTAAGCTACCCGAATCTGTCAATACATACACGTAAATATTAAAACTTAACTGATCGAGACTTATACTGGTAAAACCGGGAGCCGGGACGCAGCAGCTAGTGCATAATATACAACGTGTAACGTTAAATGCGCAAAACCTCAGACACCCCAACTGTTTTTTTAATTCAATTGACCTATTTCAGAGAGAAAATAAGTCATTAAAAATTGTAAAGGTTTTATGTGCTGTTTTAGTTTTACTGGCCATTCTGATCATTTCTTGCGTCTGCGACGACGCTTTACCGAGTGAGGAGTCGTCAGCTATGCCGCGCTGACATTGGCTTGTTTGACCTATTAATAAATAGACACGGCAACGTTTTTAATGAAGATTTTTTGAAAAATGTGACCTATATTAAAAAGTGATTCAATTAATTCTGCTCGTTATTCTGATCAAACTACGAGGGCGGGTCAATAAGTCCGTGACTTTTGGAATAAAACACAGATTTTTTGATAAATAAATAATTTTATTTTTCAACGTAGTCTCCCTTGAGCTCTATACACTTTGTCCAACGCTTCTCCAATTTTTTTATCCCTTCCAAAAAATATGATTTGTCGAGGTCCTCAAAATAGGCCTTTGTTTGCGAGATGACTTCATCATTGGAGTCAAATCTTTTTCCACCAAGCCATTTCTTCAGGTTTGGGAACAAGAAGTAGTCACTCGGAGCCAAATCTGGAGAATAGGGTGGATGAGGGAGCAATTCATAGCCCAATTCATGGATTTTTGCCATGGCAACTGCACATGTGTGCACCCTTGCATTGTCTTGGTGGAAAAGAACTTTT
Source organism: Eremobia ochroleuca (assembly GCA_949629135.1). Classification (NCBI taxonomy): domain Eukaryota; kingdom Metazoa; phylum Arthropoda; class Insecta; order Lepidoptera; family Noctuidae; genus Eremobia; species Eremobia ochroleuca. The sequence goes on along the minus strand of OX451390.1, from coordinate 7,012,669 downwards.
TTCTTGGCCAAATGAGGTCGGTTTTTTTTCAAATCGTCATTGAAGCGGTCCAATAAGTTGGCATAATATTCCCCATTGATTGTTCTTCCCTTTTGAAGGTAGTCAATGTGGATTATCCCACGTGCATCCCAAAAAACAGTCGCCATAACTTTATTGGCTGACAAACCCACCTTGGCCTTCTTTGGCGCCGATTCACCCTTAGAAACCCACTGTTTTGACTGTTGTTTGGTCTCTGGTGTGTTGTGATGGATCCATGTTTCGTCCACGGTTACAAAACGGCGCAAAAACTCCTCCATATTGCGATTAAACAACGCCAAACCTTCCTGTGAAGTTGTTACACGATTGCGTTTGTGGTCGACTGTGAGCAAACGCGGCACCCATCTTGCGGAAAGCTTTCTCATGCCCAAGTGATCATTCAAAATTGAAACGACTGAGCCATGCGAGATCCCTACGGCTTCCACAATCTCTTGCACTTTCAATCTTCGGTCGGCCAACACCATATCGTGAATTTTTTCGATTGTTTCGGGTATAGAGACCTCAACTGGGCGTCCAGGACGTTCGGCATCTTCAGTGCTTGTACGGCCACAACGAAATTCAGTAAACCACTTTTTTACCATTGAAATCGATGGTGCAGAGTCCCCATAATATTTATCAAGCTTAGCCTTGGTCTCGGTAATGGTTTTTTTTCGCAAAAAATAATGCTTAATAAGCACACGAAATTCACTTTTTTCCATTTTTTCCTCAAATTACTGGGTAGTCTGATAAAGATAGCTGTCAAACACAAACTAACTGACGCAGTAAGTTCAAATTTTGATAGGAGTCAACTGACAGATGCCTGTTGACAGGAGTAGTGTTGCTTTTTCAGTAAAGAGGTCAGAAATTCAAAAAGTCACGGACTTATTGACCCGCCCTCGTATTTTCAGGTTTTGCGTATTTAACGTTACACGTTGTATATATCAACACAAAGTCATACCAATTGAATGATTATTGACAATCTGTTACCTACTTACGTCCGCGTCCGTTTAGTCACACCGCAAGGGGGAGATTTAATACTTTTGCATATTGGATGATTGGACTGTGTGTCATACTTTATGTGAAGCAAATAAATAAATAAACCGACCAAGTGACCACGCATAATGAAGGGTTCCGTAGTTGGAATGAATTTTTCCCAAGAACAAACTTAACATTGATAATTATGTTCTCCCATACATTGCAACTGCAGATTTAAGTTGGTCGACATTACTTGTAAACTTTTAAAGTTAGTTAGTCAAAATCAAAAGTCATTCAAACTAGGCTGAGAATCAGCACTTTTCGAACGTCAAAATTACAAAAGACAGTCCCCCAAAACGCCCGCCCTTCACAATTTTCTAGTGCTTACGCTGGGGAGAAGAAGTAGCGCAACAAACTCCCCAGCAGCACAGCTGTCTGTTCGGTTAGGAAATAATACAATACTACAATGTATGCAAAGTAATTAACATTACAAGACAGAACACTAAATTAAATTATTTGCCATATGTCAGCTAGCCACGCTAATATACCAACAAATACAATAAAAACTATACGTACTCAAGCAAAAAATTAATAAATCAAAATTAAAATTGTAAACAAAAACTTACTATCTGAATAAAAGCCTCCAGGTATAAAGGGCATGACCGCTTACATATTTATGCAATGCTGGGTTCAGCCGGTAGATTCTGTAAAAATCTCACCGTGAAATCATAAGTGAAGTGAGCACTTAATAGTGTTAATCCCTAGCAAATGATACCTCGCTCCACGCTGACTTCACCCAAGCTTTCACGGTCAGATGGTTACAGAATCGCACGGCTGTTCACATAGCTGTCACTTGAAGTCACAAATGATAAACTAGTACCATCAAAGTAAACTAAAGGCGGCATGGTTGGCGCAGTGGTTAAGCGATAGACTGCTGCGCAGGGTGTCGCGGGTTCGATTCCCGCATGGAACAAATATTTGCATGACCTACAAGTAGTTGTTCCGGGTCTGGCTGTTTGTGTATGTGACTTTAAATGTTTGTAAACGCACCCACAATACAGGAAAAATTCCTAGTGTGGGGCAAAGTTAAAAAAAAAACCTAAATTAGCAAGTTATTACTAATGACAACAATAAAACAACAGAATTTCAACTCCCAAACGTATTAACATATCGAACCAGCAATATAGTATGTACGTAAACTACTATTCGTTGTTAGCCCCTCTAACTAAACTAAATGTATTTGTGTAAAGAACCTTTGGCCAGTCAGGCAACCAACGCCTTACCCGTTTTGCTATTTCCTCTTTGTGCTAATTAATAAACAGTTAGGTAAGCAAAATCACTGAATCATCGCCATTACGCTAACAAACAAAACAAAAAAAACAACATCGGGCATTGTAAGACACCTTTATACCTACTTGACTACACACTTCCTTACTCACTTCTGAGTCACGTAAATGGGCCATCCAGAAAGTACGTCACACATTAAGGGCGAGTTGGGGGGTCTAAAAACTGTGACATCGTATGATAGGGGGCATGGGGGGAAGAGTCGTAATCTTCGTGACGTCACATGTACAAATCTAAGCTATTCAAACTAAACTTCAAATCTAAGTATAAACTTTAAAATATTACCAACTCTATCAATATTACAATAAGGTTTCATTTAATATTGCAAAATATGTGACGTCACACCAGTGGGGGGGAGTCGCACAAATATGAGCACCTGTTACAAGAAGGGCTCTAACATCATGACATTTCTCACACACGGCGCCGCTGCGGCGGCGGCGAGTTTTGAAGTCTTGATACCGCGGCGGCGAAAAACGCTGCCGTTGCGACGCCATGCGTAAGCGCTCTAATTACGTTTGTGTGCGCAGGCGCGGCGCTGATTGCGGGGCCGTTGGTCACTGCACATCTACCGTGTGGGAGAAACAGGCTGAGCCGGTGACGGCCAACGATGTGTCCAACAAGTTCATCAGGCTCTTCAGGCAACTGAAGGATGTCAGGGAACTCATTAATGAGGTTGGTATTAGTTCAAATGTTGTTCTATTATGGTTTACAGACGTTGGATGTTGGTTTAATTGACACATTGAATTATATCTCGGGCCTCAATAGGCACAACGGGCGTTGACGCTAATGTCGTTTGTGCTTTCTGAGACAACATGCGGGCATTTGTATGGGATAGAATTGGAGCTAACTGAATATACTTTAATTATTCGGAGCGTGTATGAATCTATTTCACTAGTCTTGGTTACCCACAGACTCGTATATAATAGAAAGAGAGAGAAAGTCGCATGACATGAAATGGTCACGTAAAGAGGGCTTAACGCTTTTTCTTTACGTGACGATTTCTACCAGTCAACTTCTACCACAAGTACCGTCAGTGAACTTCGTTCCAAAAATCCACAGCATGTCAGGGTTACCCCACACAGTCCAGCCTGTTCGACTTAATTCTCTTATCAAGCTTATCTAATTCATCTACAAATATGTCCCAACATCCTAAAACTTTCTTATTATCTTACCTTCCTCACGTTCTTAGGCCACGATCCTTGTCAGTGTAGTATTCCTGGACCTGAGTGTGATTCCTCAGAGTTGTGCCAGAAACATTATTACATGGGTCATATAATTTTTACAGATGTATAGAAAACGCGTTTATTTAGACAGGAATCTCAAAAAAACAGTACTTGAACAAAACTATTGGGGAAACATGAGCGTAATAAACCTGAACCGTACAACACCCTAATTGCGTAACATACTATGACTCAATTTGAATCATTTTGAAGCATATTGCTAATCCATATGTTCGAAAAACGTGTCTGCTCGACAACGTAAATAACGCAATGAATGTTGTTGAACTGTCAAAATGAAACCCATTGTTACTGATAGTGTGTTACGCAATTACCTTGCTGGGCCGCTAGGCTAATCTTATAGGTATATGATGTCATATTACAATACAAATCCCTTCTAACCATAGGACTACCTGGCATCCCGAGTATCATCAGAATGCCAAGACGTGCAGTACCCGGCCATCGCCAGGATCTGCAAGGAGAACACGGCGCAGCTGCAGCAGTACATCAACCACGTGCTGCAGTCGGATACCTCGGCCGAAACCATGTGCAAACTCATCGGCATGTGCAACAATGATAAGATTGATAATATCTTGTCTATGAATGTAAGTGTTAAGTTAAGTGCACATATAACAACCGTGTCGGGCCGCAGCGCATCGTTTAATACAAAAAACCGGCCAAATGCGAGTCGGACTCGCATAGGGAGGGTTCCGTACTATAAGACAAAAAACGCTAACTCTAACTTTATTTTATTTTTATTATTATATAGCGGCAATAGAAAGAGCTCCTTGAAAATTTTACCTGTCTACCTATTACGGTTCGTGAGATACAGCCCGCTGACAGTCGAACTCTAGGTACGGAACTCGGACGGCAACTGCAGCCGTCGGCGCGTCGACGTGTATATGAGTACGGTGCTCAAATACACGAGCGACATGTTGTCGACGGCTGCTGCCGTCACGCGTTGACGGCAGTCGTCGGTACACGTCGACGGCTGCAGTTGCTTCTGCCGCTAATGCATGTCGCTCGTGTATATGAGTACGGTGCTCAAATACACGAGCGGCATGTTGTCGACGGCTGCCGCCGACACGCGTTGACGGCAGCTGTCGGTACACGTCGACGGCTGCAGTTGCTTCTGCCGCTAACGCATGTCGCTCGTGTATATGAGTACGGTGCTCAAATACACGAGCGACATGTTGTCGACGGCTGCCGCCGACACGCGTTGACGGCAGCCGTCGGTACACGTCGACGGCTGCAGTTGCCTCTGCTCTTGACGCGTGTCGCTCGTGTGTATTAGCACTTAGTGTGCGATAGTTCATACAATAATTATGTACGAAAGTGATGGATTATTCCAATGCTGTTGTTATGGCCCGCGCAAACCTGCGTCAGCCTTTACATTATTATTTATCTCTTTCCGGATTCTTAATAGCTCTACAATATCATTATCTCCATTGCCTCCCTCTTGGATCCTTTATGATCAAAGGTGCGATGTGCACCAAATAGAACTGTCCTCAGTACTTCTAGGATGTCACCATCACGGGCATCACCAGGTATCTCCAGTGGAACGAAAACAAAATGCCCTACTAGTGCCACTTTGATACTTTTCCCTATATCTTGTGTGTTTGTTAAGATGGCATTCCAGTCTAACCAGTACCGTAATTGCGTAACTATCAATCACAATTTGAATAATTTTGAAAGATATTGCTAATCCATTGCTTCTTATGTTCGAAAATATTGGTCGCTAAACAACGTAAATGACGCAATTTATGTTGTTGAACTGTCAAAATCAAAGACAGTGCTATTGCTAGTGTGTTACGCAACTACCCCGCTGATCCAAATAATCAACAAAATTTTACATAAAAGTATGTACAATCAGATACTCTAAGGTAGACGCAGTGATTTGGACTTCAGCATTTCCTTAATGACTGTCATAGATAGACGTTTGTCATTATGGGAAAAATATAGATCACTGCTATGTTTATGAAGGGGAACGTTGTAATGAAATGTACATACAATATTATGTGCGTGACAACTTGAATGAATGGTGTTTGTAGTAATCGTGTATCTTGTTATTACTGCGGGCGAATGGCGTGGGACCGGCTTGTCTTAAGCCATTTACAGACAATTGAATAGTCACAAGCCTTCTTAGGCTGCGTTTCCACAGAAGCAGAGCTGCACGGAGCGGAGCGGAGACGTGTAGGAATCGTCCAATCACAGACGAGACGAGTGACGCGATGAGGATTTCAACCATTGTGATTAGTCGATTCCTGCACGTCTCTGCTCCGCTTCGCCCAGCTCCGCTTCTGTGGAAACGCACCCTTACTTATGGTTGTACAGACGCCAGCACATCAAGCTACTACAATCTGTCTAATTTATTTAATAGATTTTCAATTTTATCACTAACTAGCGACCCGCCCCGGCTTCGCACGGGTGCAATGCTGATCGCTATCACTACATAGTACCTATAAAACAAAGTCGCTTCCCGCTGTCTGTCTGTCTCTATGTAGTATGCTTAGAACTTTAAAAATAAGCAACGGATTTTGATGCTGTTTTTTTTAATAGATAGAGTGATTCAAGAGGAAGGTTTATATGCATATAATACATGCATAATATAGTAGAGAAACACTGATAATTTTAGAGCCATTATTTCTCTTTTAAAGTATAGGATAAAAAATGGTTATTGTGGATTATCCCTAAGAGATAGACATATGCCATCGCGGACTTTTTTGTAGACCTTTTTAAGGTGTACAATACTGTACTACATTATTTTGATCTATCTCGTAGGGTTAAGCCAGCGTTTGCAATGTAAGCGCAAAAAATGTGTTTATTTACGACATCCCATTAGAAACCTCTAAAATGATCAGTGTTTCTGTACTATATTATACATGTATTATACATATAAACCTTCCTTTTGAATTACTCTATCTATTAAAAAAAACCGCATCAAAATCCGTTGCGTAGTTTTAAAGATTTAAGCATACATAGGGACAGACTGCGGGAAGCGACTTTGTTTTATACTATGTAGTGAAGTATAAGGTTAAATGTTGATTGAGAAAATTTGGCAGTTTCGGGTAGCTTGATGTGCTGGCGTCTGTTCTTATGCACGCATTCATTCACAATTTTTTTTTTCGCAGAAAAAGAAACCAGTAGTGCCAAAATCCAACAAACACAAGGGTAAGTTCTCGACACTTAAATCATATTTTTTTTTTTTCACATGCAGGTAAAAGCTATACAGGGTGAAATTGAAAACATGCGACAAATCGAAATGGGAGATTGTACTCATCATTATGAACAACTTTTACCATGGGACCAAACCTGAAATTGCGAAAAACAAAATCTGCTGTTCCCTACATTTTGACGAGTTATGCGAACATAAATGTAGGGAACAGCTGATTTTTTTTTTTCGCGATTTCAGGTTTTATCTTATAGTAAAAGTTGTTCACAATGATGAGTACAATCTCTCATTTCGATTTGTCGCATGTTTTCAATTTCAACCTGTATAATCCACGGTGGGTAGTCTGTCTTTCCGTTTGCTACATTTAAACAGCTAAACTATCTTACTTCAGTCAGCCTTACCAGATAATTCAAATCAATAAGCGCAGGCGCAGCCAGACTTTCTGAATAAATCACTAGACCTACAATATACCTAGCAATATAGCACGAAGCATTTAACATCCACCAAAGTCAGGTAAATTATTTTCCCTACTGCGGTGGAGCCCAAAAGGAGGTTCCCTAATGTTTTTGTACAAGTGAATGCTTTGTCCCTCCTGCCGATATGAAAGAATGTCAACTCGGTACTTGTTTCTCTCATTGATACAGGAAAATTGCATTGTTCAGTTCAGCGAAAAATCAGCCTATAGCCTCGTTGTCGCTGTAACATAGCAGTAATCTTACCGGAAACACTTTTTATCAGGAAAAAAGTGTTAAAAGTGTTTCCGGGAAAATGTTGCACCAAAGAACAGGCCAATAATCATATTGGCCTATTCTTTGGTGCAACATTTTTAGTAACACTTTGGACATACAGACACCTACAATCAGACATTTTATCCCTTGATTTTAAACTTCACTACATAGTATAAAACAAAGTCGCTTCCCTGTCTGTCTGTCCCTATATATGCTTAGATCTTTAAAACTACGCAAATGATTTTGATGCGGTTTTTTTTAATAGATAGAGTGATTCAAGAGGAAGGTTTATATGTATAATACATGCATAATATAGTAGAGAAACACTGATAATTTTAGAGGTTTCTAATGTGATGTCGTAAATAAACACATTTTTTGCGCTTACATTGTAAACGCTAGCTGAACCCTTTGAGATAGATCAAAATAATGTACTACAGTATTGTACACCTTAAGAAGTTCTACAAAAAAATCCGCGATGGTATATGTCTATCTCTTAGGGATAACCCACAATAACCATTTTTTACCCTTAACTTTCTACGAGAAATAATGGCTCTAAAATTATTATCGGTATTTCTATTGCACCCGTGCGAAGCCGGGGCGGGTCGCTAGTGATTAATAAAAAGATATTCAGCGCTCACGTACCTAATTATTGATTCAAGTGTAGGCTCAAGGTTTTTACAGTTCATATAATGAAAGATAATTTGAGGGGCCCGTGGCTAAATAATATCAGCCGCACAGTTCGATCGATCTGGTTAAGCTACGCTTGCCGCGGTTGCTCTGTGGATGGGTGACCATCTTTACATATCGAGACCCCTCCGTGCCTCGGAAAGCACATTAAGCCGTTGGTTCCGGCAGTCATTCGTGGATCTTTGACAGTCGTTACGGGTAGTCAGAAGCCTGAAAGTGCCAACCAGTCTTACCAAGGTGTATCGTATTACACAGTAACTGGATTGTGGAGGTCAGATAAGCAGTCGCTCCATGTAAAATACTGGTATTCAGCTGCATCCGGTTAGACTGGAAGCCGATCCCATCATAGTTGGGAAAAGGCTACACAGATGATGATGATGGAAAATAATTTCCAGAACATTAAGATTGAACAATGAATGTTAGTTGTCGTATTTAGTAAAACACTCCTTACGTGATTTTTAAACTTTTTGTAAGGCTCAAAAGTGCTATGAAATCAATTACCGATTAATCACTAATTACCTGTTTAACTACTTAAATTAACGAAATAGGTACTTAATTAATAGTAGCTACTTTTTACAAAATTTTTCAGCATGTTTCCATAATTAGCTATTCACGTTTCAGTACATGTGCCAGAACATGACTTTCATAATTCTTCAGGGGCACTAAAATATTCCCGTATTGCTTGTGAATAAATGTTGCTGAATCTATATTTGTAAGGCTGATCTTTAAATAAATTCTTGTTAATTATTATTATTTTGCCAGAACAGCCGTGCGATTCTGTAACCATCTCACCGTGAAAGCTTGGGTGAAGTGAGCGTGGAGTGAGCTGTCATTCGCTAGGGATTAACACTATTAAGTGCCCACTTCACTTATGATTTCACGGTGAGATTTTTACAGAATCGACCGGCAGGGCACAGGTATAAGAATCGGTCTGTTCCACTTCGCTGGACACGCATAGTTGCATACTCGTAAGCGTGACCTTTGGCAATAAAATTATATTCACACTATATTTTCCCAAGTATGCTAAGGTTAGCTAACAATTCAAAAAAGATTTGATATGACACGCGAGCTAGTTAACCCTTCGCGCGCCAATTAGCGGACACAATAGAAATTTTAGTGTTGTCCGTACAAAAAACTTGCCCATCTAAGGCACCTCGCGCACTAGACGGCCACGACCACAACCAGTCGTGCCAGCCCGGTGTGCGGCTAGTTGGCCGTTGCGGCCAAGTGTACGACGTTCATATGGTTTCTTTAGTTAATCTGGTCGTTGCGGCCAATGGTCGTGGTCGTGGCCGTCTAGTGCGCGAGGTGCCTAAGCCTGCTTAACTCATCGAATGCCGTAATTAGAGACACAATAGAAAGACATTTGCTTATGTCGAACTGTATAACTTAAGACATTCAAAAGGTTAAACATCCAGTATGCTGCAAAAAACATCCAGTATATATCAACATTATCAAGTTCAATGAGGCTAGAATCATTAAATTCGGAAAATGTCAAGTATCGCAAAAACTTAAACTAATAAATGACTTTTACTTATCGACTTGTATTTAGCTTGGGTAGATAAGTAGAAATTAGTTTTAAATATTTCGAATACTTTTTTATTGTAGACCAGTGGAATTTACGACATCTTGCTGGCCAATGTGATGTCCAAGACATTGGTCTATTGCTACATTTGCTACTAAACAGGGTGTAATGTTTATCTTGGGAATTACTAACATCGATGAAGGAAAACAACGTAAGGAAACCAGAACTTTAGGACTGAAATCGCAAATCCGCCTTGAGCAACCGTGGTGATCAATGCTGGTGCCTTCTCTGTATGAGAAGAGGCCTTTGACCTGCAGTGGGACAATAATAGGCTGGTATTATTATTTATTATATTTATTTCTAAGATTGTAAAAGAGGGAAGGCTTAGAATAGAATAGAATAGAATACTCTTTATTATGTACACCATATAAAAATTACAAAGAGTGACACATTGTCTTATCGCTAAGAGCGATCTTTTAAAGACAACCTTTGGATGGTTTGAAAAGGGAAGGAGAGACAAATACTGTAGGTAGTCTGTGTTGTATCATTTACACGATGCAATGAATACATACATAAAGTATATTAATATTATACCAATCTAAATAAATATATACATATAACAATAGACATGAAACAGGAGTAAAGAAAATATAATGGTGCTGTTTAAGGAGAGAGGAAGTGCTTTTTTATCATAATTTTAAAAGTACACAAAGATAGTGAGCTTACGTTGTGGATGATAATCATAGTGAAAGTATCTGCTAAACATGCTCTTTTATTTCAGGCAACCTGCTAGGCAGCGCCCAATGCACTTGGGGGCCGTCATACTGGTGCAGTAATTTCAGGTAAATATACAAGAAATACTTAATACAAAAATACAAAAATATTTATTTCAACTTAAACATTGTGTCATAAGTAGGTAATAATTGTGTCAAAATATATACTTACTGAAACACATACATACTACATTATTTAAATGATATAAACGTGTTTTTTCCTGCAGTGCTGTAACCGCTTTTTATACAAGATGTAATTTAAATAACGCAAAACCTCATAAGGGGTCATTGTACGCATCATTATGAACAACTTTTACTATGGGACCAAACATGAAATCGCAAAAAAAAAATCAGCTGTTCCCTACATTTTGACGAGTTATGCGAACATAAATGCAGGGAACAGCTGATTTTTGTTTGCGTTTTTTTTTTTTCGTTAGTTTGCACGAATAGGAAATCGCCACCTAATTAATAACTTAATGTAATATATATTAAATAATAATAAAATATGTCCTTCAGTCGTATTTAGTTAAATGCGCAACAACAGAGAGGAAAATAATCCTACTATATTATATTTAAAATAATGCATAAACTAAAGTATAACTTTATTATCAATCAAAACACAGTAACTTAACAATAAATACATATAAGCGCAAGAGTTTGTTTGAACGCGCTGATCTCGTACGCACGATCTCTGGCTGGAACTACCAGTCAAATTTGAAAAATTCTCTTTGCATTTGATAGCCCAATTGTCGAGGAAGGCTATAAGGTTATTTAACATCACGCCTTGCATCAAGACCCTTAGGAGCCGAGAAAAATGAAAAAAAAAAAAAAAACAGAAAGTACACTAAGCGAAAACGAAGTAATAGCGCTGGCAGGCGATGCGATGCAACGGGGTGGATCGGGGGAACAAAAAAATTCACGTGGATTAAGTCGCAGGCAGAAGCTAGTGTACTTATAATGAGTGTGTGTGTGTGTGTGTGATGTAAGTGTGAGTGCGTGTGTGTTTTAATTGAGTTGAAAAGCTTTCATGTTTTATCAAAGACCGTTAATTTTACTTCAAATGAACATAAACAATGGCGCCGATTCCCTTGTTCACAAACGAAACTAAATTTAAGTTCAGTGTATCTTTTTCTTTCTATTTGATTAAGAAAAGGACAGAAGATAAATATTAGTTTAGTCCTGTCAAATTAACATACTCCATAGACAAGTTGCGCCATTAAACGAGAAATACTTAAACATACCATGCAAATATGTTTTTATTAGCATGTTAAAGCACTAACTGTATCCGCTGACTGACCATTGTTTCTATATAAACGGTACAATCCCTTAGAACAATTATTCAATTACATTGCACAACATCTATTGGCATAGCAAATCGCCTTAGTAATGTTTTTGTAAGCAAAATTGCATTGTGGTGTCCGCGAAATTAACTGGCCCCTCTCTTCTTAAGTGTTGTAAAAGGCAACTAGAGATTTTTTTTTTTTAAAATTAAATTTAGCAGCATTGCAAGGATTGTCATCACCGTCATCATCTTTCTACCCTTAATAACTTAAAAAAACTGTTGCGGCGACCCGAAGTAACATCGGATGTTACTTCGGGTCGCCGCAACAGTTTTTTCTCCCAGTTTTCCCGTGTCAACCGTCACGATATTGTCAGCATTGCAATTATGCGATCTCCAATACCTTTGGCATACGATGGCATCGGTGATTAGGGTGGCTTTAGCTCACTTCCATTCATCTGGGAACCTATGCCTGCTGATGAAGACAACTGTTCATATCACTAATGAATCCCTGCATATCGTAAAACGTCTCTCTGCCTTTCTGCTAAGGGCGCTTATAACTGGAAATTAATCAATACGATTAACTTAGGTCACTCTGTGGTCAGGTCATTCGGTTTTGTTGGGTAAATATCTACTTGATAAAAATCTTAAATTCATTCACTCACTGACACAACGAACAGGATAACCGCTGGGTCTAGAAGCATGAAAGTTTGCACAAATGTACCTTATCCCTTGAGCGGGCGAGTACACAGATTACCGTGTCTGTGTCCGTGTGACCGAGAAAGATACAGTTTTTATAAACAAATTTACTATGACAGTAATTAACCGCTCGCTCCGGACGGGACACAGACGCGGTAATCTATGTACCCGCCCGGAGCGGGCGAGTGACACAGATGAGCATTATGAAAGTGAGTACTAAGGAAGGATTTTTTTTTTTAAGTTTCCCCCTCCAGGGTTAAATAGGGGATAAAAATTTGTATGGAAGCTCATCATTTTTGCTGGGAATTCCCATCGGGCACGCGGTTTGTTTATGTGAATAAGTTGCGTGTGAAGCCGCGTGCTCAGGTAGTTATTGATATTCATAACAACAATAGTTCAATTAGATTGCACAGTAACTAAAGTAGTAGTAAACTGTACTACGTTTATGCTGACCGCTAAATTGGCAATCCAACAAGCGGTTTGCAATTCGTATCGATTCTCGTATTCGGGTACAATCGATTGTAAAACTGTTTACATAACTGCGTTGTTGTACAACCCGTTCGCAGTCTAGTTCATTGGTAACTAATAATCGAATAATACGCGTCGAATTAGTTTCAACAAGTTTTCGTTGAATTTGTTCGCTGTTTCTGCTTGTTGTACGGTTCATGATAATGTTATGCTTTAGATTAAAATCTTAATTTCATTTGAAACAACAATTATGAAACATTATGATTAGATAACAATTATGAAGATTGTAATAATATTTAATGTAAAATCAGCAATTCAAAAATAGAATAGGAAGATTAGTTTTAAAAGCGTGACTGTACACAACCCACATTTAGCCGTGACCTGCACACCAATGATCATAATCGTTATACATATTATGAAACAATAAAACAATATTAGACAAATAAAAACAATAAATCGAAAAATATTTGGTCTGATCTAGAAAGAATCGCAAGATTTCATGTTTTACATGTTTTTTTTTTTTATCAAGGTACCGACATTTTATATTCTGCAAAACTTATAGAATGCCACGCTTGACATACCTCGTTGATTGATCATCCTATAAATGCGAAGGTCG